>JAJOOS010005761.1:0-86492 GCA_029582725.1 Solanum chiquidenum
TGCTTCCGCCTGTTTATATTGTTATTTGCCTACTCTTGTTTAGTTTCTACCCTCAGACCCATTACTAGTTGTTTCGGGTTACGGGTTGGCTTACCTGCTGGTGGGTTATAGTAGGTGCCATCATGACTTGAGAAATCGGGTCGTGACAATTGTAGGCATTAAATGGATGAAACTTGATTTAGGGGGACGCTTTAAAAGGTAGAGTCAATCAACTCAATGAGTTGGAAGAGTTTCGGCTGCCGGCGTATGATAGTTAAACCCTTTACAAGAAGAAAATGAAGAAGTGGCATGATGCTAAAATCCTTCAGCGTGAGTTTAAAGTTGGTAATCTTGTTTTGCTTTATAACTCTCATTTGAGACTCTTCCCAGGTAAACTCAAATTGAAGTGGTCAGGCCCGTTCAAATTAAATTGAGTGTTCGCAAATGGGGCAATTGAAGTTGAAAGTAAAGAAGGACCGGCATTCAAAGTAAATGGGCAATGCTTGAAGCTCTATTTTGGAGAATGTCTGGATATCTCAGTAATTGAAGTTGTGTATTTGGAAGATGCTTGAAAGAATTTCCACTCGTGTCACGACATTAAATAAGGCGCTTCTTGGGAGAAAACCCAAGTTTTAGTTGTTTTTGAATAACGTTTACTTAATGTGTTGATTGAAGCCCTCATTTTGAAAGAATGACAATTGGGCGATGGACAGATCCTTTCGGCGAATCACCAATTGCGCCCCCAGATCATGCAAGTACATCCCCCTTCCTAAGGCCAAATTGGAGACTCATTCTGGAAAATTTGGTTAGTGCTCCGCCGAACTAAATCGGTGAAAACGATAATTATCGTCATTTTGTTCCAACTGAAAGGCCGACTCTCTATAAATTTTGACGATCCAAATTCCACTCGGCGGCTCACCGAATGGTTTGGCATCTCTGAACATGGTTCACCGATTGTGTGTGAAGTGAAGAGTCTCTCTTACTCCAATCCTTTCATTTAGTGATCCTTACTTTCCCATTTTACTAGTTATTTTTGTTGCATTTGCATTAAGGGAAATGTATAGTTTAAGTTGGGGGTGTGGCATGTGATGTGAAGGCCTCAACATTGTTGGTTATTAATCCAATTAATCTGCCTCCTAATTTCTTTCTTTGTAAATGTTGTGGTTGTTCTCTTGCATATTTGAGTATCGGTTGCGATCAATACTGATAACTTGAATAGTGCTCTGGATTGAATGATATGCTTTTGCAAGTCCAATGAGGCAAATTTGAATTTCATAAGTCATGTGTGGACTCTTAGCAACTCAATGTCACTAGTCAATTACTGAAATGAGTCTTGTGATCATTGCACGCAAGCTTAACTTTTAGAGTCATGATCGATGATTGTGTTGAATGCATTATGTGGTGAGATTTTCTTGAAATATGTGTTTGGTGATACCTAGAACTTTCCCCGTTGATCCAATTGACTAACGTTGATGAATGAAAGAAATGATCTTAGACACAAATTTTTGAGAGCGAAGCAAACTGTTGTTATACCTCTTTGTGACCATATTGTGAGAGTGTGAACCTAGCTTGGCACCTGTCGCGCCCCGTTTTCTCGCGAAAATGGACTTCGACCTAACAACTCTTTTGGGCTTTTGGGTGGATTGAAGAGTCGCCACCTAACGAATTGAGGGTCGTTAGGGCACCTATCTAACCTAATTAAATCTAACTAAGGTCAACGAACCAGAGATCAGGGTAAGAGTTCAAATTACCTCGAGAGGAAGGTGTTAGGCATCCCTCGAGGTCCATAAATGTGGGTCCCGACCGTATCTCATGCAATATGGGGGTTACAAGTAGCAAGTATGGTCACTTTATTTATTGGTTATTTAATTAAGCATGCTAGCTAAGTGATATAACATCAAATAATTAAGATCACTTCATTTATTTATTTGATTTATTAAGCATGCAGAACTAGGTGATAACATAATATTTAACAATTAAGAATACTTTAATTATTTTAATTAATTAATTAAGCATGCAAGACTAATATAACATAATAACAAGTAAATATTACACAATTAATAAAGGGATAAGCGAGGAGACAGAGATTGCATAAGTAGATAAGCAAACAATTTTTTATTTTATTTTATTTAAGCTACCCCAAACAATTATAATTATAAACAAGTAAAGGAACAAAAGGAAAAGGGAGACTCTGACAAACTTTAGGATCAACACTCGACTTTTCTTTATTTTTTCGATAGGCTTCCGTGTAGGGACAGACAAAACCAAGGTTTGTCGCTTTAAGCCTAAGTCGATGTCATCATATCCATAGGGCCTAAACTACCCCTACCCCACCACCGCATGCTTTTCATCCTAAAAGGATGCCTAGCGTCTCCGCTGAAGGTCCAAGAGGCATTGGACTACTAATAAGGAGGTTTTAGACTAAAAATAAAATAAAGGTTTCTAATAGGCCCACCTAGACATCAAGTCAAACAAATAGGACGAGCATTTAGTACGTAGAGTCTCATATTGGCCTCTAGATTAGGTTATTAGCATGCTAGCAAACACACATAAAGTGAAAGGCATCATGCAAAGTGTATGAACATACAAACACAAACAAACTTCACAATAATGTTACAAATAATTGTTTAGAAGTGTGCAGAAAATTGTGCGCATACAAAGGTTGATCTTATTAGCTAATTAACATTAACAGGGCAAAGCTTTACACCAGTAGCAGAGAACTGATTAGATGCAAGTTATTAGCTGATTTTAAGAGGGCAGAAATAACATTACGGAGAGCAAATTTAGTATCAAGTGATTTTAACATGGCAGCAAACAGTTTAATAATGCATAAATTGATTCATTTTAAGAAAATCTTAAACGGTCATATTACAGGCATGATATTAAAGCAAGACTGAGTTAATTGTGGTTCATCTAAGTGAGGCAAATTTTAAGATTAAACATGCAGGTTGATTTATCAATTCAGTGGCAGAAAATAATTCTTGGAGCAGATTAGTTTTAAATTTTAAACAGTTATTTAATCAGAAATGATTAATATGCTAATTTTATTATTAAACAGCATTGAAATAACTAAACAATAATAAAACAGAAAGGAATCATGCATGAAGTTGATTTTATTCAATAATAAACATGCTGTAAATTTATTTTATTTATTTTTATAGGCACGGTTTCCAAGCGAATTAACATGCTGACAGAAAATTAACCCAACTATTAACACACTGCAATTTTATTAACTTAAATGAATTAGAACTTGATTAATTGACAGGATTAAGTTATTAAAACATGCTGAAATTATATAACAAAGACTTAAGGTCGTGATATCTAATTAATTACATGCTGAAGTTATTATTAATCCCATAGACATGCTTTGAAGATAAACGGGAACAAATAATTTAAGCCTATATGCATGCATACTACTCCCAGATAACAGATGTAAGAATTAATTAAATCCTATAGGCGTGCTTTCTAAGTGTGAACATACTGGAAAGTCATTAGCATACAAGGATCTGACTAATTAATTGAAGCGCTAAAATTACTAGAGTCTGATTTTAGCATGCGAACTTATTAGTCTAATTATTTTGAAAATAATTAATACCTAAAGTTACTTAACAAGATTAGTTAAGCATGCTAAAAAAACTCACAGATTATATGTATAGATCTCCACATAGAAAGCAAGAAGATTATCACATAAGCAAATTTCCAGATTTAGCAGAGACTGGATTTATTTAATGCATGCTGACTGATTTAAGGTTAAAAAAAAACTAAGTTATAGACAAAGAAATGCTTGGTTTTAGACCGATTATTTTAGGAGATAAATATAACTTATATTTTTATTTTTATATGGTTAGTGGATATAGACATATTATATTAAACAATCACAAGTAGTAAATTTAAACAAAAGAAGAGTAAACAATTAGCACATATTCCCCTCCCCCTTAGACTATCCCCCAAGTTATATCATATATATAGGGTTTAGAGAGTTGTACAAAATATTACAAACCCAAACAAGAGCAAATAGTAAACGACATAATACAAGCCAAAATAAACTACTAAACAAAAATAACTTATATCCGGTATCCCGCCCTAGGCGACTCTTCATGTCTTGAACTTGAGTTCAAAACCTGTTAAACAGAATAATACCAAACACAAGATCATAGCATAATAATAACTATATAGAAACATAACAAATATTCACAATAAACACACGAATTTCAAATAAGTTATAGCACACATAAGATCACATATTGACAAGGAAGGGATAAGGAAACTAACCCGGATGCTTCCTTTTGTTTATTTTCGAACACACAACAATATTCATAATCAATGCGGAAGGAGAGTTAAACTAAGGGAGAAACAACCAACCAATTAAACAAAATATGTTTATCAGCAATGAAGTATTTAGCAAGATCTTCAAACCACAACAACACAACAAAAGAAAGCTCAAAGTTTACCAAAATCTTTTTTTTTAGAGCAGAGGTATTTTTTTTAAAACTTTTGTTAAAGTGTAGAGCATGAGTGAGTGTTCATCCATTTTCTGATGGTCAAAGTCGTTAGAGAATGAGAAGTAGGGGTTCAATTTATATAGTGGATGGGGGAGCAATTAAGGATACAAATAACTTATTATTTTCCTTATTCAAAGGGAGTATAAAACCGGTTTTAAATTAATTGATTATTATTTATTTTTTTCCTAATATAAAGGCAGCTAAATAAGACAAGGAATATTAATTAAAAAATAAACAGTAATAATGTAAGCACCGGCCATCACACAAAAGCAATGAATACTTAAATCAAATATTCACCTAATACCAGATTACCATAAATAACCAAGTAAGAATCTGTCGAGACGAGTATTATGGCAATGAGAGATCAATTATAAAATATTACAATCAATCCTCAAGATTTATAACGTATCAAGGGATACACTAAGCAAATTGACAATCAGATTTTAAGGAAAGCAGATTATGATAGTTACATTCCGAATTTAGCATAAGAGAATCAGCAAAATACCATAAATGGATAGGTAAACAAGTAAAAGTCAATCAACACAAAGGCAAACATTGAGATCATTACATCAGTTCGAAACATTTAATCATATTCACATAAATATGAACAAATTTTAGAACTATGAAGTTCTAGCAGGACATCTAAATCGGTTATGATCTAGATCATGTTTAAACAAAAATAAGGACAGATTTCAGAAGATTAGCATACTTTAAGCAAGATGCATATCAATTTTCACATAAGCTCGCTAAAAGAGAGATGATGATTTAAAGTGAATGTACCCGGATGGATCTGTTGAGATCTGTCATCTTCTGATCAAAACCCGGCCTACGCCGGAGTTCCATGGCCGGAGCTGCTGATTGCAGCGACTGCTATTACTGAAAATAGGAAAAAGATGAGAGAGGAGAATGGAATGGAGGGAGTCGCCGACTGGAGATGATGCTAACCGGTAGCCTCTCCTGGCTGGCTGTCTTCTCTGGCTGCATGTTGCTGATGTTATTTCGCCGGTGGTCGCTGAAATGGAGGAGAGAAGAGAGGAGGGAGAAAGAGAAGAAGAAGCTGGGAGGGGAGAGGTGGCGCCGACATTGCTCGGAGCAGCTGGAGCTGCTGGCCTCGTCCTCCTCGCTGTTGGCCGGAGAGGAGGAGAGAAAGAGGAGGCGACACTAGAGAGGGAGGGTGGTGGCTTCTGGAGAGAGAGGAGGAAGAGAAAAAATGATTTTGAGGGTTTGGTATTTTTAGGTTAGAATAGTAAGGTTTTGAGGATTTGATCTTGACCGTTAATTTTAGAAGGGATGAGGGGCTAGGATTCGATCTAGGATTTAATTTAAAGATGAACGGACAAGATTAAACTGAATGGGTCTTAAGAGTTGAATTGAAATAAAATTGGTTAGAATTGAAATGAAAAGTGGCTATAATTAAAATAAAATTGGAATTGAATAGGCTAGAATTGGAATGAATTAGAATAAAATAGGCTACATTTTAAATGATTTTGAGGAAAATTAAAGAAATGTTATCCAATTAAAGTACTACACATATTATAACATTTTATATAATAAAAATCACTTAAACTTTAAAACATTTGAAATAAAATAATTATTTTGAGTTTTACTAATAATTTTAGAAATATCTTAATAGTATTTACGATAATTTTATAAAGCATGCATACTAAAATATATAATTTTTAGACAAAATCGATTAAAATTTTAAACTCGAAATATTTTCAAGAAATACATATTTAATCGAATAGCATTCCTAAAATTGCTAAAGGTTGGTCAAAATTGGGTGTCAACAACACCATTTGAGTCTAACCTTTTCTTTGGATGAAACATGAACACATTTAGCCTTTTTCTACCCACCTAAATCCTTCTTGAAGCTTTGGTCCGTTTGAATAGCCAACTTAGATCAAAAGATTAAGTTGAAGGTGTGGTGAAAAATGAGGAAAGAAATTGAGCAAGAAGTTTGTGAAATTCATCCTTGAAAAATTGTGTTGAAAAAAATGGAAACCCTCCATAAAAAAAGAGAAAAGAAGAGAATGAAAGAAGAGCAAAAGAAAAAGAATTTTGCAATTTGTGCATGGATGGAAATAAAAGGGGTATCCAATGAGCCATACAAGAATTTGTGTACTTGAAAAATATTTAGGGTGGATTGTGAAAATGAAAAGAATGGAAGAAAAGGACAAAAAGTGAAATGCAAGCCATGATTCATGAAGGTAGAAGTCACTAAGCCAAAACAATCATACATTTACACTCAACCCCGTTACATGCCGTGAAATACCTTGGTGATCTTGATTGAGCCAAATAATTTGTTGGTTGGAAAATACAAGAAATCATATGGGTAGAATCATGCATGTATTTATCTTTGAGAGTGTGAGGGTTGATTTTGATTCCCTAAGTCTTAATCTTTGATGAGCTTTGTGTGGGCATGTAATCATTCTTGATGTGAGGGCATTTGAATACTCTTGTTGAGCTTGAATTTGCATTTGAAGCAAGCATTGTGAGCATTCGTGCACAATTGAATATTGCATGGGTAGATTGAACCTCGTGTGCATTCGTGTTGAGTCTCAAGTAGCACTATTTGTAGACATACATGTTGACCTAATTGATCTTGTGTTTTACTTGAGGACAAGCAGAAGTTTATGTTGGGGGTGTTGATAAGTCGGAGATTTTGACTCATTTAGGGCTTAATATTCTGGGATTTAGTGTACCGATGCTTATTTTATGCTCATAACTAATGTTAACATGCAGGAATAAAGGTAAAAGAGCAAGACAAGGACATTATGAGGCAAATAGGAGCGAAAAAACTCAAAAAGTTAAAGGAAAGCAAAGCTGGTACTCGCCAAAGCCACTCAGTGATTCGCCGAGTGGACCTTCAGCTCACCTAAAGATCCAACATGCCAACCCATGGATAAAGCCAACTTGGTGGTCAAATGAGCAATTCGGCGATGTCGATCTAGCTCGCCGAAAGTTACAGAACAAATTAGTGAGAAGAAACATAAAAAAGGCGAGAAGAGGAACACTCGGCATATCATCGACCAGTACGGTGAGCCCGACTTACTTCGTCAAGTGGACTCCATGCTGAAATTCTGGGAACGTATAAATGTTATTTTGAAAAGAAGAGAGAGAGTTCCCACATTGTTCACTTCTGGGTTTTTAAGTTTTTACATTCTAGAACATTGCTTTTACATTTTTGAGTAGGGATTTACAGATTGTGAGACTTTCAGCCTAATTTCCAGCATTTGAAGACTTTTGGATTGTTCTCAAACCTGATGGAAAATTTCGTTGGTAATAATTTCTTGTTCTTTACTATGTTTGGCTAAAAACCCCATTCTTGGGGGTGTGATTATGCACTTGAATGCTCTAATTAGATAATGGGTATAGTTAGTTACTGATTTTTATTGTTGTTTCAAAGTGGGTTCAATTAATTGTTCATATTTTAGTTGAGGAATTGTAGTTGAAAATGCAATTCTAGCTTAGTACTCGATACTGATGAGTCCGAGATTTGGACTCATTTAGGGCTTTGTTTATATAGATTTAGTGTCCTCAAATGCTTATTATGTTGCCAATAATTGATGTAAAACCCTTGATTTTCAGGAATATGGATTGATGAACAAAGCAAGGATACTGAACGTGAAGAAGTGAAGATGGGCGAAACTAAGGATCGCCAAGAGCACTCAACGTGTCGCCGAGTGGCTCAACAGACCGCCTAAAGTTCCAGTGTGCCAAACCCTGAAAGAAAGAACCAAGTCGGCGATAGAAATGAGCAGTCGGCGGATCATTGAGTAGTTCTGTGATGCAGTGCTAGATCGCCCAAAGTTACATACCTTGAGGATGCTGAATGCCAAGACAGAAGGGCGATGGCAGAGACCAAAGGGCAGCTCGCCGAGTGGTTAGGCGAGCCCGACTTACTTCACCGAATGAGCTTTCGTAGCTTATTTTCGGCGACTATAAATACATTTTTAAACAATTAGTTTGGTATCTTTTATCTATTTTTATACATTATTGTTAAGTTTGAAGCACCTAGAGATAGTTTTCTCTAGTTTTCCTTAGCTTTGAAGGATTGAAGGTATTCACTTTTTGAGAAATTGGAAGTGGGTTTTTGAGATTCATCAAATTGGAGCATTGTAAGGAAGAAACTACTCTTACCCAGTTGATGGATAATCAATTTGGTAACGGTTTTTACCTTTTTATGATGGCTAGCTAAAACCCTAATTTTTGGGGTGTGATTATGTGATGGGAAAATGATCAAAATGGTCCTTAATGTATGGGCTTTGATTCATTTGGTCCTCAATATATGAACTTGATGGAAATGGTCCTTTATGTATCATAAATTGTGATCAATTTGGTCCTTAACCCTAAAATTAATATAATTCTTTTTTTTACCGTCAAAATACACGGAATATGTAAAAGATGCGCTCGTTCAAAACTTTCCTTCCTCTGTTTCCAAAAATTCCAAAAGGGCACATCAATTTTTTTTTAACTAAAAGGGAAAAATTGCTCATGACGGAGCGTTTTTATTCTGAAAAAGTTGACGCCGTTACTCCTTTAAAAAACATAAAAATTGCTGCTGGTCCAATTTTTTTTTCTTTTTTCTTTAAAATCGTTGTTGTGAATTTTTGTTTAACAACGCTGCCCTAGCAGCGTTTAAAAAATAGAAATAGCTGCTATAGCAGCCATTTTCTTTAAAAAGTTTTATTTTTTTTAATTAAAAATTTTCGAGGTGAGGACTGCTTAAAAAATAATGGGAAATCACTTCACGTGTAGCGATTTTAGTTTAAAAACAAATTTTAAATAGTCGCTGCCAAGGTAGCGATTTGTAAGAATTTTTATTATTATTTTCCAATTGCTGCTAGCAATCAAAAAGTATACAATAAAAAATTATAAAGTAACTCAATTGGGAAATTTTTTCTACTGAAATCACTGCCGTGGCAGCGATTATTTAAAATAAATTTTTTAACTAAAATCGCTACACGTGAAGCGATTTCCCATTATTTTTTTAAGCAGTCCTCACATCGGGAATTTTTAATAAAAAAATATTAAACTTTTTAAAGAAAATGGCTGCTATAGCAGCTATTTCTATTTTTTAAACGCTGCTGGGGCAGCGTTGTTAAAAAAAAATTCACAACAGCGATATTAAAGAAAAAAGATTTTTTTTTTTGGACCGGCAGTGATTTTTATGTTTTTTAAAGGAGTAACGGCGTCAATTTTGTTAAAAGAAAATCGCTTCGTCAGGAGCGATTTTGTGCCCTTTTGGAATTTTTGGAAACAGGGGAAGGAAAGTCTTGAACGAGCGCATCTTTTACATATTTCGTGTATTTTGACGGAAAAAAAAAGAAATATATTAATTTTAGGGTTAAGGACCAAATTGATCACAATTTATGATACATGAAGGACCATTTCCATCAAGTTCAAATATTAAGGACCAAATGAAATCAAAGCTCATACATTAAGGACCATTTTGATCATTTTCTCATTATGTGATTATGGGCTGATTTAGCTTATGGGTATTGCTAATTGTTAGTTTAAATGCTATTTAGAAGTGACTTCAATCATTAATTGTTGTTTAATTTAAGAATTGTAGTTGTAAATGTAGTTCTAGATTTGTGTTCTTGGCTTGCTCGAGAGAGAGGCTTTAGAACTAAGGTTTTTGATTGATGGTTTGTTGGTATTGGGTTGACCTGGGTTCAGCTCGAGAGAGTGAATCCTAAATCCTTTCCTACACATTCAACTCGAGAGAGTGAATGTATTAAGGTGTGGGCTGATCTTATTTTGCATGCTTGTTGATGTTCGAGAGAAGTCACTTGATTCCGGGTAAATTTTTCGTGAGAAAATGTACCTCCACTATAGCCTAGCCTACTCACTAATATCTAGATATTTTCTAATAGTTGCAATTTACCCATATGTCTACATTAGCCTATAATCAATCACATCCCAAGAACCCGTCTCATTATTGTTAATTTGTATTGTTTGTGACTACTGTTTGTAGTTGATAATCAAAACCAAAACCCCTATTTGACATTCGTGTCACCCCCTGATTTGAATGATGTCTTTATTCAATAATTTTTATTCTTATGACTGATTTGACCGCATTTATATTTCCTAATTGAATCTTAAGCTCGTACTGCTCCCTGTGGGATTCGACCCCAACTCATTTAGTTGGGTTTTATACTGATTTACGATCGTTGACGTTTAGAATTAGATGAAGTATCTTTGAAACGTTATTAATCAAAATGGCGCCGCTACTGGGGAGTGGTATTTTTTGATATTCTTTTGGTGAAGTTGAATTGTGATCTTGTTAGTCATAATTGAATCTACGTACTTTTAGTTTTGTTTTCGGTATTACTTATGGAACAGAGGAAATTAGCATATATGGTAGCAACGGTAACCAAGTGGACCACCCTCCTTAAAAAATGATGATTCTTAAGGATAGCATCCTAAATTTCAAGCACTTGGAGAGTGAGACAATCCATGAGTTGTTGCTCCTATTTAAAATAATATTGCTGCAGTGCCCAACTCATGGAATCCCAAATGATACTGACTGTTTCTATAGAGGTCTTAGTCCTGAGAACAGAGGAGTGGTTGATCAACTTTCTCCGGGTGGTCTAATACGACAACCCTATGTAATAGTAGCCCAACTCCTTGATCACATGACTAAGACCAACAAAGAGACATAGAAGGACCTGAATTTGGCCAAACTGTTGATTCAACTGGAGCTCTTGGCCAAAAAGATTATGGAATTTGAAGTACTATACAAAAAGAAAGATAGGTACATTCCTCCTCATGAGCATAGAAAGCCCAAGGATTATGAGGGTGGAGAGACAGAAGAGATACTCTCACTCATTCTTCACAAATTCGAAGAACACGACAGAGTGTTGAAAGAGATAAAAAAGAATGTATCAATGCTAAATCAGATGACTGCTTCTAATTCCATATCTATTCAGCTACTGGAGACCCAAATGGATCATATGTTGTCTCATATCTACCCGAGACAAAAAAGAGGGTTGCCTAGTGATACTATTGAAAACCCCAAAGATGAAGCTTGAGTGTGTACTTGCGTCGTGCCACTACGTTAACTAAGGTGCTTCTTAGGAGGCAACCCAAGTTTTTATTGCTTTGTGTTTTGTTGTTGGAATAACGGGTGTTGATTGTGCAGGTGAAAAAGTGGAATGTGTTTGAAAATTGCAGGTTGGCGAGCCAAGAGTCCAGTCAGTGATTCGTTGAAGAGGTCGGCGAGCCCGACTTGGACTGCCGTTGGAATCAAGAAAATATAAGGATGGAGTCTGTAAAACTCGGCGAGCTCATGGACAAGTTGGTGATTCACCGAACAGGTCGGTGAGCTCGATTTTGTCTGCCGTTTGGACCCCAAAATTAACTGGAGGTCCTGTAAAACTCGGCGAGGTAAGTAACCACTCGGCATGTCGCCAAGTGATTTGGCAAAGTCGACTAATATCATCGAATGGCTGAGAACGGGATGATTTTTAAAAGGCCAAAGGTTTAAAATTTCAACTCTTTCATATTCCCTCACTTTTTAATTTCATACAATCACACCCACACTTTATTTTTTCAATATTCTTGCATTTTATCGCTTTTTGGTCATTTATCTTGTGTTCGGAGTTGGAATTCTTTGCCGACTAGCATTGCAAAATCGAATTCGGTACTAAAGGTTGGTTTTTCCATTACCGAGCTCTTAAATAGAGGTTGAAATCAAATGCAATTGTTTAATTCTTATTGATGTGTGCTGGGCCTCTCTGAAATCATAAATGTGTGCTAGTTGCCTTTCGTATTCTCAAAATTGTGCTAAAATTGCCCAAGTTGTTAATTTCACAAATTTTGTGCTTTTAAATTGATCATAAACTTGTGGTTTATGTTAAATTATTGTTGAGTCTAGTTGGGTGAAGTTTGAGTAGCCCCAATTGTGCTAAATGACGTTCTTTACCCAATGATGGAGCGTTTGACGTCATTCTTAAGGGCTAAAGTCGTCAAATGGCCAATTTTGGCCAAACCGAGGGAGGTCTGAGTACCCCGGTGGCATGGGTCATATGGGTATGGTCTTAATTGAGTTTGTATGTTGTTTGATTTTGTTTTTGGGGGCTGCGGGTTTGATTTGGGAGTTGGGGTTGAAAATAGGCATATTGGGCAGTTTGGCGTTCTGGGTCGAGCTCGCCGAACCGCTCGGCAGTTCACCGAAGTCTCCCCAAATTGCCTTTAATTTCATGCTTTGGTTGGATTTGGTTCTATAACTTTCAGCGAGAAGCCTAAGCTCGTCGAGTGACTCGGCGACTCGTCGAAAGTCTCCCTTGATCGCCCTTTCTGTGCCCCTAACCCTTAAAACATACTTTAACTTTCTGTGGGCTAATTTGAGTTCGCCGAATGGCCCTTCCCATCACCGACATGCTATTTTTTTGGGAAATTTTTGAGCCAATCCTTTCGACGATCCCGATCTTGCTCGCCAAAGTGATTCGGCAATTCACCGATCGGTTCGACGAGTCTTTCTGCAGCCTATTTTCTCCACTTTTTTTGGATTGTTTCTAAAACTTTTTGATGTATATTATAGATATGGCTAGGACCAACTTGGGCAACAGTGGTATGCCGCCCCAAAAAAGAGCACGGGGAATTATTATAAATGAGGGACCAACTACTCCCTCTAAAAAGGGCAAACAAGCACCTCTAAAAGGAGGTAAAAGAAAGGGTAAAGTGCCCATAACTGAGATGCCGAAGCACAACTCTGGTAGTGATGGGAGCCCTTCGATTCCTAGGTTGCATTCTCTGAGCCTGATGATGACCAACCTCTTCAATCTCGGCGAGCTGAGATTCGTTCCAGAGTTTGTCAAGGTCCGTCTAGGCTTCCAGAGGCCACCCCACCTGTTGATGATACAGTGCCAACTCTGGCACATACGGTGGTTCCAGCACCACCAGTTCAGGGTCCTCCTCCCCGGTTTCTCAATAGGCTAAATGATGAGGGATTGAGGACCATTCTCGAGGAGAAGAGGTTGTCCACTGACGGTGTAGTGGATAGGTACACTCTAGTATGGGACACACTCATGTACCATAGATTTGAGTAGTTTACCAGGCCCCGTGGCCCCTATATTCCTTTATGGGTCCATAAGTTCTACACAACGTATGGACACCTGGTACCGAAGGGTAAGAAGAAGGCCAGTGCCTTCAGACCGGTAGAGTCAGTCATGGTCAGGAGGAAATTAGTGAGATGAAGCAGCGAGTATATCAACACTGTCTTAGATAGAGGACTGGAGGCTGATTACCAGAGTTTGATCACCATTGTGTCGATGCTGGATGACCTAAAGGGATGGTTAGCCCCCCTTATTTCTGACACCACCCCCAGGTGGATCTAGGCGGGAGCTCCGATTTAGAAGAAGAAGTTGAATATAGCAGCTCGATACTGGTTTGGGTTCATCAACAACTCCATTATGCCCTCATAAAATGAGTCCATCCTCCGCCATCCTAAGGCGAACTATCTTGGGTCAATCATAGCCCGGAGGAGTATCAACTTAGGACTTATTATTGAGCAGGAGATGTCCATAAGGGCCAAACAGTGACAAACATCCCTTCCCTTTCCGGTCCTGATTTCAGAGCTATGCCAGCATGCTGGAGTCCCTCGTGATGAGATAAGGGACATAGAGGTCACCCCCACATCTTCCACATATATCCGGCGCTTAAAGGCCGAGTACACTAGGGAAGAGGCAGATATGAGGAGAGCAGCTCTGGTGGATGCATCCCCAGAAATTGATGTTGACTCTATACCTGCAAAGGCATCTTTGCCTACTCCGGCCTCCGGGCCTTTAGGTACACCTATTTCCACTTCCTCTTCTCAAGTTCCTAGTTCTTTTACTGCCTCCCAGCCCACCAGGATTACTCAGGCCATGATCCTAAAAATGGGGCACTTAGCCCATTCGGTCGATGTGCGAGCTACCCGGCTAGAGGCCGAGGTGTCTTGGATGATTGAGCGAGCCCTCCTAGCTGCATTGACACCCCTACAGACGTCGATTGATAATATCACAGTGAGAGTTGAGATCTGTGAGAGAGGATAGGGGGTTACTTCAGAGGTGACGACTTTGAAAGCCGAGGTTGCAAATTTGAGAAAGGATGTGGACTATTTGAAGTCCACAGACTCCACCTCTCTTTTCGAGTCAGCTGAGGATTGGGATGCTCCTGCCAATTCTGAGATGCCTTCGTCCACCACCGGAGATGTACCTATGGATGATGTGGTAGCTGATGAGTTGGAAGCAGAGATGGATGAGGAGCAGCTGAATGCTCAGGAGGCGATCATCTATGGAGATATGTCAGATTTAGATGATATGATTGTACATTTGGTCATCCAGACATTGCTGACAGAGACATCCATGGCAGGCTCTAGTGGTGCCAATATTGCTGTTATACCGGGCAGTGATGGCGAGGATCAGAGTGCTGCACTGGGCATTGATGCCCTGACATATGGAGCGACTGTGTAGACAACCTTTCTTTACCTCCCTCTCTGTCATTTTTATTGAGTTTTTATTATTTTGTTGCATTTGAGGGCAACTACATTTTTATATGTGGTGGGGTGAGGTATTTCCATACCTACCTCTTGTGACTATATTATGTATATATTGGGTTTTTGTTTTGAATTGTGTGGTTATATTGTTTGTGGATGTTTGAGCTTATGACTCCTTGTTATGAAATGAAAATGGTTTTTGACCCTTTCTAAAAAAATTTGCCACTGTTGTTGTGTTTGAATGTGGTTGTTCTTGTACAAATTTGAGTATTGGTTATGATCAATACCGATGACTTGAATAGTGCTCTTAATCGAACAAAAATTAATGTGCGGCTACGATGAGGCCAAATGAAGTTGCATAGACAATATGTGGACTTTTTGCATCTCATTGTGACTAGACGATTATCGAATAGAGTCTCTTGTGATGAACATTGCACACTAGTGAAAGTGTGGAGTCTCTTTTGATATTGGTGCCAATGCCTTGTGTGATGAGCTTACCGTGAACCTTGTGTGATGACACCTAGAATTTTCCCAGTTGGTACAGTTGACTAAGTGATGCAAGCTTTTGAAATGATCTTAGGCAACGATTTTGAAGAGTGAAACAATTTGACAATATACCTCTTTTTGTGGCCAACCTTGTGAGATGTGTGAACCTTACTTGAACCCCCTTTGAGCCTTATCCTTTTCTTGGAAGAAACTTGATGCAATAGAGACCTCTCTTTATCCATTCACCTCTAATCCTCATGAAGTGTGGTTTGTTTAAATAGCCAACTTAGGCCAAAAGCCTAAGTTGGGGGTATGGTGAAAAAAGAAGGTAAATCAAGAAGTGTGAAAAATTCTCCTTTGAGTCAATGGTATTGAAAAAGATGGAACCCCTCCATATAAAAAAAAGAGAAACAAAAGAAGAAATCAAAAGAAAAAGAATGAAAAAGTTGTGAAAGTTGCAAAGAAATGGGGTGTCCGGTATTCCATTGGAAGTTGAATAATAGGGTAAATTTTGAGCATGAGTAAAAATGCTGAAGAAAAGGAAGAAAAGTGATGTTCATACCACATTTCATGAGGATAGCAACCACTGAGCCTAAATGACCATACCTTTACACTCAGGCCCGTTACAAGTCTTGAAAAAACCTTTTTCATCTTGAGTGAGCTGAAACGAATATTGATTGGAAAATAAGGGCAAACCTATGGGTGAAGTCATGCATGTGTTCATCTTTGTGAGTGTGAGAATTGTATGTGATTCCAGAGCTACAAATTGTTGAAGAATTATGTGTGATTATATAATCATCTTTGTTATGAGGGCATTTGAGTACCTTTGTTGAGCTTGAACTTGCATTTGAAGCAACTATTGTGAACTTGAGCTTGTTTGATGGTGATGAGTCACAATTTGAATCGTTGAGTACACAATTGATCCTTGCATGAGTAAGTTGAGTCTAGTTGTGTGCATTCATGATTGAGTCTTATGTAGCACTGTTTGAGACATCCTTTTTGAACTGTTGAACTTGAGTTTTACTTGAGGACAAGCTAAATTTTAAGTTGGGGGTGTTGATGAGTTCGAGATTTGGACTCATTTATGGCTTTATTTATATAGATTTAGTGTCCTCAAATGTTCATTATGTGCCAATAACTGATGTAAAACCCTTGATTTTCAGGAATATGGATTGAGGAATAGAGCAAGGACACTATCAGGCAAAAAGTAGCAAAACAGGCTGAAGAAGTGAAGATGGGCGAGCCTGAGGATCGCCAAGAGCAGTCGGCGTGTCACCGAGTGGCTCAACAGATAGCCTAAAGTTCCAGTGTGCCAAGCCTTGAAGGAAAGAACCAAATCGGCGATAGAAAGGAGCAGTCGGCGGATCACCGAGTAGTTCCGCGATGCAGTGCTAGATCGCCCAAAGTTACAGACCTTGAGGATGCTGAATGCCAAGGTAGACGAGGGATGGAAGAGACCAAAGGGCGGCTCACCAAGTTGTTCGGTGAGCCTGACTTACTTCATCGAATGAGCTTTCATAACTTATTTTTGGCGACTATAAATACATTTTTGAACATTTAGTTTTGTATCTTTTATCTATCTTTAGACATTATTGTTTATGTTTGGAGCACCTGGAAACAATTTTCTCTAGTTTTCCTTAACTTTGAAAGATTGAAGGTATTCACTTTTGAGAAATTGGAAGTGGGTCTTTGAGATTCATCAAATTGGAGCATTGTAAGGAAGAAACTACTCTTACCCAGTTGATGGATAATCAATTTGGTAATGGTTTTTACCTTTTTATGATGTCAAGCTAAAACCCCAATTCATGGGGTGTGATTATGTGATTATGGGCTGATTTAGCTTATGGGTATTGCTAATATTAGTTTAAATGCTATTTAGAAGTGACTTCAATCATTAATTGTTGTTTAATTTAATAATTGTAGTCGCAAATGCAGTTCTAGCTTTGTGTTCTTGGCTTGCTCGAGAGAGAGATTTTAGAACTAAGGTTTTTGATTGATGGTTTGTGGGTATTGGGTTAACCTGGGTTCAGCTCTAGAGAGTGAATCCTAAACCCTTTCCTACACATTCAGCTCGAGAGAGTGAATGGATTAAGGTGTGGGCTGGTCTTATTTTGCATGCTTGTTGATGTTCGAGAGAAATAACTTGATTCGGGGTAAATTGTTCAAGAAAATTTTTACCTCCACTATACCTAGCCTACTCAGTAATATTTAGCTATTTTCTAATAGTTGCAATTACCCATATGTCTACATTAGCCTAGAATCAATCACATCCCAAGAACCCATCTCATTATTGCTAATTTGTATTGTTTGTGACTACTGTTTGTAGTTGATAATCAAAACCAAATCCCTCATTTGACATTTGTGTCACCCCTGATTTGAATGATGTCTTTATTCAATAATTTTTATTCCTATGACTTATTTGACCGCATTTATATTTCCTAATTGAATCTTAAACTCATACCGCTCCTTATGGGATTCGACCCCAACTCATTTAGTTGGGTTTTATACTGATTTACGATCATTGACGCTTAGAATTGGATGTAGTGTCTTTGAAACATTATTAATCAGATACTTACTTGAGAAAGAGGTGTTAGAGTCGAATTATTAGTTGAAGAGTGTATTGATTGCATGATTATGAATCTAGCTTGGGATAGTGGGTTTGATAGCAATCTTGCAAATCTAGCTTGAAAAAGTGGATTGATTAAGGTAATGGGTTGGTCAATTGTGTTTTTCCTATTGAGGTTCGAAAGAACTCACTTGAATCATAATAGTTGATTGAGAAATGACTATTGCACTCAAAACCTAGCCTACCCACCAAGATTCGACATATTGAAGTAACTAGTAATTACCCATTACGCAAGATTATCATTCAACTTATCACACTCCCAAGAAACCTTCTCTACTTGTTTACTCCTAGTTTTACTAGTCATAAATTTGTTACCTAAATCCCCCCATTTGACATTGATTGTCAATGCTTTGAGATTTACATTAATGTTGTGAAACTTCTACCTCTACAATTGATTAGGACACAATTTTACTTCTAATCGAATTCTTTGCTGTATCACTCCCTGTGGGATCGACCCTAACTCTTAGTTGGGTTTATACTTGTTAGCGACCACCTATACTTAGAATTAGATGAAGTGTAGTTGAGCTTTATCACGTTACACCATGTGTACTCCAAGTTAACCCGAACAAAAGTATTTAAACTCGAGATAGTAAGGTGGTAATTGAGCTTAAAGTTCACACTTAAGTGCTAAGTTAAAGAAAAAGGGGTTAATATTTAGGGAATGGAATAAAATAGTGAGCTACTTGCTTGGCTTAATAAGCTACTAGGTGGATCACCTATTTGAGCTATATGGATCTAGTTAAAGAATGGATTAGATTTAGGCCTATGTTAATGGACTTATGGCCCAATCGAAGTAAAAGAAAGTAAAAATAGAAAAAAAAACCCAACAACGCCAAATCTTTCAAGGCCCAATGTAGTTAATCCCAACTAAGAAAAGGCAAGTAGGTGCATCACCTAGTTTTAACTTTTGAGCATCTTGATGTACATAAGAAGGTGCATCACCTACTTGACCAATTAGTGGCTGAAATTGGAGCTAAAAAGGGAGGTTCTAGAGGATTGTTTTTAATGGTCAAGAAGGCTCCATATAAATCCAATATAAGCTGGTCTTTTCACTTATTTTAACACTTGAGAAAATCATATTTAACTCTAGCTCTCTCTCTTTCTCTCAAGGCTTAAAACAACATCCTTAAAATTCCTTCTAGGGTTCTTGAAGAAACCCTCATATCTTCAAACCAGAGTAAGAGAAACACTTATGGATTTAGCTTAATTCTCCCATGGAAGACTAGGAAAACATGTTAGTCATACTTAAGTATAAGTACCAGTCAGAATGTTTCCACAAGCTATTTCTTATATTTCTTGGTTATTAAAAGACTTTTCTCTTCTTCGTTGCTTTAAGTGTGAAGGAAAGTTGAAGTTCTAGAAGAGTTCAAGTTATAAGGAGAAGTTGCAAAAAATTGATGTAAGGTGACTGCTTTATTTTTGTCCTCCTTATGTGTGAGTTTGAGTAACAAATTATGGGTGTCCTGTCATTAAGAACTCAAGGGATGGTGAGTTCATTATTTGGTTGCTAAGATAAATAATATTTGGGGCTATTTTATTTGTATTGTTGTTGGGGGCAGCTTGGGTAATCTTGGGAAAGGATATATAAGTTCTTTACTGGACATAGAAAGAGGGTGTGGTGATACACATTTGTTTAAGGTTTGTATGGACTCATGTTCATCAAAGTTAGCTACTATTTTATGAGGCCCATAATGTGATAGCTTCTTGTTTTAGTTTATCATTACTTATATTATAGATTAACACCTAAAAGGGAGACTTAATCATGATAGTTGTATTGGTAAGAAAATATGGTATGTAAGACTAAGCGATTCCATATTCCTTGGCATGAAAACTAATAATTTCAATTAATATCAATGAAGTGAATTTCCTAAGCTATATTACTAGTAAAGGAAACATAGTGGATGTTTCCCATATCCAATATACCTGACGATATTTTTGCCTCTCCCTAGTGTGTCGAATTACTTCATTATATGTTCATTACAATACATTTGTATAATTATCCTTCTATGTGCTAGTATAGAAATGGTAATCACAACAACAAGCTTGGTGAATTCTCCTCTTAGTCAATTGTGACATTTAAGCTCTTAAGTAATTCATTGATGTTACATAGATCCTTATGTCATTATTATTGCCTTAAAGTTGTTATTCTCATGTATTCTACTATTGGTCCATAGTTCCATATCTCAAAAATGATTATGACTACCAAAACAACTATTCTTAAAGATTAAAGAAACTAAGTGAAGCAATCTGTATATTTATTGGCTGAAGCCCAGGGGAAAATACCTAGCATGGGTCGATCCCAATTGGTATAGAAGGGTGGCAACTCTAGGGAGAAAGCCTAGCATGGTCGGATCTCAAGTTATGTAATTCTGAAAACAGAATCCAAGTGGTTAAAATGACTAGCATGGGTCATCCTTTTCTACCACTGATTAGCATGTCATTTGTATCACGTGCCTTACAAAGATTATAGCACATAGAAAAGTAAAGAAAAGAATGTAACATACATGATCCCACAAAAGTAAACAAATGTGGTCTTCTATTCTGATTTATGCACTTATATATTGATACTTGATTTTATTTTAGCCCTAGTTTTACATATGCTATTTCCTTACATATTCAATACATTTTTCGTACTGAAGTCCGTCGCGAGGATGTTGCATTTCATGCTGTAGGCACATTACTCCAGCTAGTAGACTTCTTTAGAAGGAGCACAAGTACATAACTGTTATCAGTGAAGCTCTAGGTTGATTCGGGGCTTACCATGTCTTGGGCACCTATTTTGTTACTCTAAGATAGTTAAGAGTAAGGTGGGACCTTGTCCCATCCTAAACTAAGGTTTTCTATCTTTTAGAGGCTTTGTAAACTAATGTATATAGTTCAGTTGCATCTTAACTCTTTACAGTTGTGGCCTCAACGTCCCTGCCTTGTATATAAGTTTTTGGATTTATATATGTTGATTCTTACCGCTTCATCTTATATGAATTTTTCACAACTTTAAAATTGTCATAGTTATATATGTAGTAAACATAGGTTATAAGTTTGTTCTCTCGGGCCCTTAGGGCATCGAGTGCCTGTCTGTCTTAATGGGAATTGAGGCATGACAAGATCGAAAGATTAGTATTGTCATTGAAGATGACCCAGCCTATTAATATGAGTTCAACACTATAAACCAACACAACTACCCTATGTGACATCAATTTCTAATCCCCGCAATCTTAGTTTAATTGTGACTCTTAATACAAAAAATCTTTTTTCATAAATTTGGTGGAATCATCCACCTATTTTTTGTATTGTTACAAATATATTGATTTACATTCTAAATTTCTTGATAAAATTCTCTGCACTATATCACTCTATGTGGGATTCAACCCCGACTCTTAGTTCATTATTTTTTATTGACAACGACCACTTAATCTTTAGATTTGTTTTTTAGAGTATTTTGAGCGTTATCACCAGGCTCATTGCGTCTTTGTGTATTTTAGCTAAAACATGTCCATGTGGTATGGGGCCACTTTTTCCAAGACTACCTATAATGGAAGTTTTGATGGTTTCGTTGTGTCTGGAATATCAAATTTTAGCGGGGTAGCATTGTTTGTTTGCACCCATGGGTCAAGGATGAATCTGGAGCACCCAATAAAAAATCGGACCTCTTTAGTAATATCTCAGGTACACAATTGCTATTGGTGATGCTCCAGGTTGATTCGGGGCTTACCAAGTCTTTGACACCTATAATGTTACTGTATTATAGTTAAAGGTAAGGTGGGGCCTTGCTCCATCCTAAAATAAGGTTTTGTATATTTTAGAGGCTTTATTGACTAATATATAGTTTAGTTGCATCTTTTATCTTCACTATTTTGGCTTCAACAGCCAAGCCTTGTATATAAGTTTGGGGTTTACCTACATTGATTCTTATCGCTACATCCTATATGAACCTGTTACAACTTTAAAATTGTCATAGTTAATGCATAGTAAGCATAAGTTATATGATGGTTCTCTCGGGCCTTTAGATCATCAGGTGCCTGTCCGTCTTAATGGGAATTGAGGCATAACAAAAGTGGTATCAGAGAACATATCTTAGGGAGTCTACAAAGACGTATATTTGTAGAGTCTTGCTTATGGATGTGTTGTGCACCACATTTATAAATAGGATGCTACTAGACATGTAAGAGTTCTCTCTTTTCTTTCTTTTCATAGATCGTGAGATAGAGCCAGTGTTGTAGGTGGATTATATCTAACTTATAATTTTTTTTATTATAGCAAAGATCTTGGTTACGAGAATGAGTAAAAAAGTAGGTAAGCAAGTAGATGTGGCTGCTAAGAAGGGAAAAGACAACCACCACCTAGTAAAGTTGATAAAAGTGAGGCTTAAGATGAGTTTCTATCACAGACTTCCCTGACCCCTCCATCTCCAGAAGATCTAAGGAGTTAAGCAACACCGCCAGAACCCCATATTAATGCTATAGAGAAAGATTTGAAGAACGCAGTCCAATTATTGACTCGTATAGTTGTTGGCCAGAGCCAAAGGAAATAAGGTCAACCTGCAAGTACTAGTGGTGTAGATAGGGAAACTAGCACGTGGATATGTGATTTTCTGAATTTGTACCCTCCATCGTTCACTGGGTCAGATCCTAATGAATATCCACAAGACTTTATAGATAATATCCAACACACATTGGATGTTATGCATGTAAGTGGTAAAGAAGAACTTGAGCTAGCAACATATAGATTAAAGGGTGTGGCTATATTGTGGTACGACGCTTGGAAGAAATCTACGGGACATATGCATCTTCAACTATTTAGAAAGAGTTCAAAAAGGTTTTCCTTGGCAATTATCTTTCATTGGAGATCCGAGAGGCCCGTGCGGATCAATTCTTAAATCTCCACCAAGGGAATATGACCATGAGAGAGGACAATCTCAAATTTAATTCATTGGCCAAGTATGCTCCTAATGTAGTAGCTACTATAGAGGATAGAGTTAATAGATACATGGATAGATTAGATTCATATCTGGTTAGAGATTGTACCATTACTTCCTTGAATAAAGACATGGATATATAAAGGATGCAAGCTTTTGCAGGAAAGTTGGAGGATCACAGGAAAATAAGGACACAAGAGTCAGAAATAGGGCATTACAAAAGGGCAAGATCTGTAGGGCATTTTACGTCATCCTAAAGTGAGTTTAGGTCTCAATTCTTTTCACAGACTGCCTAGGCCATTATCTTCATACTTTACAGATAGTGCTCCACCCATGTTTCAATAGTTTAGGCGAAATTAGTTTGGACAAAGAAGTGAAAGCTAAGATTCACAAATACCATGTTATCAAGAGCGGAAGTACGAGCTAATCAAGCCCTCCCCGATAGGCCTATAAACAACCTGGAAAAATCATATAGGTGCATTTAGGTTTGGGACATATATTTGTTTTTGGTGTGGTACACCGTGACATATGATGATAAAATTCCTTCATAGGGGCATATATGGTGTAGTACAACCTCCTAGATCAGTTTTTGAATCATCTTCATCAACACCTTATTTTGGTAGAGGAATACAGATGCCTACTGGTCATGGTAGAAGAGCCAAAGGAGCAACTAGTTCTACTAAAGTGCAAAATCATACGTACACTCTATGGGATCGACAAAATTTAGAATCTTCACCCGATGTGGTTATAGGTACATTATCCATATTTTCACATATTGTATATACATTAATTAATCCGAGGTCTACATTATCATATTTCACTCCATTAATTGTTCACTATTTAAAAAAACACAAAATTATTGGTTCAACCATCTGAAGCGTCTATGTCGATTGACGAGTCTATTATTTCTATAAGGGTTTATCATATTGCATTGTAACTATTTGTGATCGTGATACATTGGCTGACCTTGTTGAGCTAGAAATGATAGATTTTGATGTTATAAAGGGTATGGATAGGTTAGCTTCTTGTTATTCCACAATAGATTATCGAACCAATATAGTGCATTTCAATTTGTTAAAGGAGGTGATCCTTGAATGAAAATCTAATATTGGGGCACCCAGAGGTAAGTTTATTACTTATATTAAGGAAAAAAATATGATGTCCAAATGATACATATGTCATCTGGTGAGAGTGAAAAATATAGATGCAGAGCCACCAAATCTTCAATCTATTCCGGTGGTAAATGAATTTCCCAATGTATATATCTTTAAGATCTTTCGAGTTTTCCTCCAGAACGAGAAGTAGAGTTTGGTATTGATCTGATTCCACATACTCAACCTATCCCCATACCTCCATATTGAATAGCCCCGACATAATTACGGGAGTTGAAGGAGCAATTAAAATACTTTTTAGAAAAAAGATTCATAAGGCCTAGTATGTCCCATGGGAATCACTGATTTTATTTGCACGCAAGAAAGATGGCTCATTAAGAATGTGCATCGACTATCGACAACTGAATAAGGTAACGATTAAGAACAAATATCTTTTCCTGGAATTGATGATTCATTTGATTAGTTACAAGGTGCTAAGTGTTTTTCAAAAATTGACTTGAGGTTGGGTTATGACGAAGTGAGGGTCAAAGATCAAGATATACCGAAGACAGCTTTCCGAACATGGTTTGGTCATTTTGAGTTTTTAGTCATGTCATTCAGGCTAACAAATGCACCAGCAACTTTTATGGATTTGATGAATATGGTGTTCAAATCTTTTCTATATGTGCTCCTAATAGTATTCATAGATGATATTTTGATGTATTCAAGATCGGAAGAGGACAATGCTAATCAGTTGAAAAAGGAGTAACAAATTCTGCATGATTGTAAGTTGTATGGAAAGTTCTCTAAATGTTAGTTTTGGTTGAAATCTCTGGCATTCTTAGGTCATATTGTATCTGATGAAGGAATAAAGGTTGGTGCTCAAATGATAGAAGTTGTGAAGAACTGGCATAGACCTACGACTCCTAGTAGGTTCGTAGTCCCCTAGGATTGGCAGGTTATTATAACAGGTTTGTTGAAGGATTTTCTTTAATTTCTACCCCCTTAACAAAGCTAACACACAAAACAACCAAGTTCCAATGGTATGATGCATGCGAAAGAAGCTTCCAAGAGCTGAAGAATAAATTAACTTGTACACCTGTATTAGTAGTTTCAGAAAGCACGGAAGGGTATGCAGTGTATTGTGATGGTTCAAGAGTGGCTTAGGATGTTTGTTGATGCATCATGATAAAGTAATAACGTATTCCTTAAGGCAGTTGTGGCCACATGAGAAAAATTAACCATCCCATGATCTAAAGTTAGCACCAATTGTATTTTCTCTTAAGATATGGCGCCACCACTTGTATGGAGTTCATGTTGACATATATACTAATCACAAGAGTTTTCAATATATCTTTAAGCAAAAGGGCCTAAATCTGAGGTAGAAAAGATGGATTGAGATATTAAAAGATTATGACATTGATATCTTGTATCATCCTGGGAAAGAAAATGTAGTAGCTGATGCTTTAAGTCGTAAAATAATTACAAGAACTTATGGGCACTCTGTGGAAAGATAAAGAATAATTAAGGATCTATAAAAACTAGCTAGCATGGGGTTTCACCTTCTTGAATCTCCAAACGAAGGGGTTATTGTGCAAAATATGGCACAATCCTCGTTAGTATTTGAAGTGAAAGAGAAGTTGTACACTGATTATATTGTATTAAATCTTAAGGAGAATGTATAACATTGTATGACAAATGCATTTGAGCTTACACAAGAAGGAGTACTTCGGTGTCAAAACAGATTATGTATACCTAATGTAGATGAAATAAGAAAGAGGATTATGATGGAAGCACTACCATGACTTGAAATAAATGTATTGGTGGGTGACATGAAGAACATTGTGGAATTTGTGGCTCAATGTCCAAATTGTCAACAAGTAAAAGTAGAGCACCAAAAGGCCTGATGTTATATGCAGCGTACAAAACTTCCAATTTGGAAGTGGGACATAATCAACATGGATTTTGTCATTGGTTAGCCTCACTCGTTTCGGAAGTTTGATTCCATGTGGGTAATAGTTGACAGACTCACCAAATCAGTACACTTCTTACCGGTAAAGACTACTTATACAGTTGAAGAGTATGCAAGGTTGTATATTAAACAGATAGTTTGGATACATGGAGTGCCAATCTCTATTATATCTGATAGGGGAGCTCAATTCACTGCAAATTTTTGGAAGTCATTTCAGAAAAGTTTAGGAACACAAGTGAATTTAAGTACATCTTTTCAACCTTAAACAAACGGTCAGGCATAGCGTTTAATTCAAACACTTTAGGATATGATGTGAGCTTGTATATTAGACTTCAAAGGTAGTTGAGATGATTATTTGCCGATGATCGAGTTTGCATATAACAATAGCTACCATTCCAGTATTAAAGTTGCACCTTATGAAGCTTTATATGGTAGAAAATGTAGATCACCAATTGACTGGTTTGAAGTGGGTGAAACTGCCTTATTAGGGTCAAATCTTGTTCATGAGGCTATGGAAAAAGTTGAGGTGATACAACAATGGTTAGCAACAGCCCAAAGCCTACAGAAGTGATATGCATATGTTAGAAAAAGATGACTAGAGTTTTCCATAGTAGATTGGCTATTCTAGAAGGTGTCTTGAATGAAAGGGGTGACGAGGTTTGGTAAAAAGGGGAAGTTGAGTCCCCACTATATAGGTGTAACACCTCGAATTCCAAGAATGGAAAATATTCACTTCTTAGTCGACTTGGCGATCTGCTGAGTATAGCTCCTTAGTTTTTTTGCTCGATTCCAGCATCTAGTGTTCTAGAACTTCAAGCAAGCTAAGTCGAGCTTGCCGTTCCGTTAGGCGTGCCTCCAAAGTCAACTCCCCATCGCCTAGGTTGACTTATCCCCCAAGTGGACTCACTGTAAAATTTGACGAGCTAAAGGATCACTTGGCGAGTCGCCAAGTGGCCTTTGGCAAGCAGCAGCATGGGTTGTCTTCTGTTTTAAGTTAGGGTGTTAAAAGTCTTTTAATATTATTTTAATTCTATACTATGTTGATTTACCCTTTATCTAAAAGAACTGTATAAGTATTCTACTCTCAAATTTCCCCAGTTTAAGACCCATTCTCTCAAGAATCTAAAAGAAGATCAATTCTCCTCTCCAAAATATTTCTCTCTCTAGAAACTTGAAGAAGAAGAAGGATTCAACCAAGGGTTTCAAGTCAAGTCTCAATTTCTCCATTGAAGATAAGCATTTGGCTTTGAGGTATGATAGTTTTCATCCATGGATTCCTTCCATCCATAGAATTCCCAAATTCTCCTATTTTTAAAGTTAGAAATCCCCAATTGAGTTAGGGTTTTCTTTAATTGTCATGGGTTATTTTGATTATTGATTTAAATTATTGAATTATGATCTCATATGCATGAATTAAAGAAATACTATGATTTTATGATGATTTCCCCTATGAACCCATGTAATCCCTATATTTTCAAGTTATGAATCATATGATGTGAGATTTTGATTGTAAATGAAAAGTTTTATGAAATTAAGCATTTATTGCTAGCTTTACATGAATATATGATGAAATCCATATCTAACTCATATTTTCTAAGTATTGATGATTGAAAGTGGGTTTTGAACCTTGAAAGGTAAATTACGGATGCATTTTCTTATGAAATCTATGCAAATGTTTTAAGGATGCTTTGAGAGTAAAGTATCAATGATGATGATTATTACGTGTTATTCAAAGTATTTTATCATATACACATAAAATCAAGCTTTGAAAGGTTTTCTCACAAAATAAGGATTCTAAGGTTGAAAGACTTTCTCACCTAATTGAATCAAAGATTAAGAGCTATCCTAATGAACCTAGCTTGGATTGGTTATTGAAAGATACCTTTCCAAGGATGATGACTTAGCTTGGATTGGAAAGATGACGTGCCTTTCCATGGATAGTAAGAACAAGAAGAATTGACTATTCTGTGGGATTTATGCCTAGCACCGAGAGGATATTAAGATGGAAGCTCTCCCATGAGTAGAGGTCGGGTTTCTAGAAGCAATATCCTTATCCCTTACCTATGTACCCCCATAGGATGATTTTCTAGATAGACATTAGCTGTTGGATCCACTTTAGCTCAGATTTATGGTCCTTACCTTTGCAAGTAGGACAACCCTTTTTGGTGTGGGAGACACCGGGGGATCATGTTATAGCTCACATGGTCTCTATGTTGATTAAGGCTAATCCCCCACATTATAATCGATTAAGGCTAATCTCCCACATTATAAGGAACTAAGGTTACTTCAAGAAGTATCTCATATGTGTTCAAAGGCTTTAAGGATTATTAGATTACATTGACCATGGTTTTATGACTTATGTTTTCCAACTCTCTTATATCGTGTTTTAGCATGGCTAGTTGCATGTCATGAAATGAAATGTCCCCTTTTAGCATGATTTAAATGTTTTATGCATAGCTATCACACTTGGTACATTGTTTTGTACTAATGCATACTCTTGCCTATATTTCCCCAAATGTAGGGTCCTACAATTATGTTCATTAGTTTCGTGGCTAGTGGTTGAGTTCGAGATTCCTGAGCTTTGGTGAGTCCTTATGCTTCGAGGATGGAGTTTTATTGTTTCACTTTATTTCATGTGTTTCTCTTTTGGTCATGATGTATGGGCTAGGCCTAATTTCATTCTATTGTACTAAATGACTATATTGAGACAAGTGTCTTAGACTTCCTCTTTTCTTTTATAAAAACTATTGGACTTGGTCTATTATTTTACTCTTATTGTTCTATTTCTTATGTTATGAGAGCTAAGTGGCTTGTATGGAATGCTTTGAGATTCTATACATAATTTTACATCTAGGGGGTACCCCTGGGTTGTGACAAACTTGGTAATCGAAGCACAAGGTTTAGAATGGTCCTAGAATGTCTCATAAGTCAAGTCTAGTAGAGTCTTGTTCATAAGTGTGAAGAGCTCCATATTTATGAATGAGAGGCTACAATATGATTAGGAAACTCCACTTTTTCCATTACTCTAAAGTCGTGCGATAGATTTTAACTCTATAAGGTCTCTCTCTTAATCCTTATCCGATGCTGTACAAGATATAGCTTCTCAAAGAGCTTATTCTAGAAGGAATGTGAGGGAGAATAAGGAACAAAAAACTCCTCCCTATGCTCCTAAAGTTTCGGTCAATAGTTTGGTCGAGCAAGTGACTAATGTAGAGTTTAGGGCTGCTTTTCAAGTATTGCCTCAAGACGTGATGGCCCAAGCCAATAGGGAGGTTGCGGTTCCCATTAACCCAAATGTGGGAACGATAACTTCTAGAGTGAGGGACTTCACTAGGATGAATTCTCCAGAGTTTCATGGTTCTAAGGTTGAGGAAGATCCTTTAGAGTTCATCGATGAGGTTTATAAGGTTTTGATGACCATGGGAGTTACGCCGGTAGAAAAGGAGGAGTTGGCTGCTTATCAACTAAAGAATGTGGCTCAAATTTGGTTGACCCAATAAAAGGAAGGGAGATTGGAAGATGTGGGTCCTCTTGATTGGGAGAAGTGTAATGCCGCTTTCCTTGATAGGTTCTTTCCCCTTCAGATGAGGGAAGCTAAGGTGCTTGAATTTATCAACCTTCGACAAAGAAGTACGAGCATGAGGGAATATGCTCTAAAGTTCACACAATTGTCTAAGTATGCTCCATCAATGGTTGCCGATTCAAGGGCAAGGATGAGTAAGTTTGTTACGGATGTGTATGAAATGGTCGTTAAAGAATGTCGTACTACCATGCTCATTAATGACATGGACATCTCTCGTCTCATGCACAACAAATTGAGGAGGAGAAACTTAAGGAAAAGTCTAGAGAGGTAAAGAGGGCTAAGACCGGTGATGGTAATTTATCTCATGCAAGGTCCGATGGACATGGTCGTCCTAGGTTTCGATAAAGATTTTCCGGTCAAGGTTCCTCCAATGCTCCTCTTAAGTTCAACAAATATAGGGTGTCTAACCCTAAGCCTCAAGGAGGTAATGGTAGTGGATCTTCATTTCCCATGTCTACTTGTACTAGGTGTGGAAGAAAGCATGAGGGTAAGTGCCTACCCGACACAAATTGTTGCTTTGGTTGTGGTAAAAGTGGTCACAAAATGAGAAATTGCCCGATGCTTACGGCTAAAGAAAGAGAGGGCAAACAAGTTCTTCCTAGTGGTTCAGGTCTCAATGCGCCTAAGCAAAACTGATTCTATGCACTCCAGACTCGTGGTGAACAAGAGGATTCTTACGATGTGGTTACCGGTATGCTGAAAGTTTTTCAACTTGATGTTTATGCTTTACTTGATCCGGTGCTACCTTTTCTTTTGTGATGCCATATGTGGATATGAGATTTGATGTGCTCCTTGAGGTGTTGTTATATCCTTTTTCTGTGTCTACTCCTGTTCGTGATTCTATTGTGGCTAAGAGTCTATAGAAAGTGTCCCATTTCTTTGTCCCATAGAGTTACTCTTATTTACTTGGTAGAACTTGATATGCTAGATTTTGATGTTATTCTTGGTATGGATTGGCTGCACTCATGTTATGCTTCTATTGATTGTAGAACTTGTTTAGTCAAGTTTCAGTTCCCGAATGAGCCTTTCTTAGAGTGAAAAGGGGAAAATTCTATGCCTAAGGGTCTATTTGTCTCTTGTCTTAAAGCTAGAAAGATGATTTCTAAGGGTTGCATTTACCATCTAGTTAGAGTGAGGGATGTAGATTCTGAAACCCCTACTTTTGAGTCGGTCCATGTTGTTAATGAGTTTCTGGAAGTGTTCCCAAATGATTTACCCGGTATTTCTCCCGAGAGGGAAATATACTTCGATATTGTCCGTCTCCCAGATATGCAATCTATTTATATTCCTCCTTACCATATGGGTATGATAGAACTTAAGGAGTTGAAAGAACAATTGAAAGATTTGTTTGATATGGGTTTCATCTGATCGAGTATCTCTCTATGACGTGATCTAGTTTTATTTCTTAGAAAGAAAGATGGTTCTCTTTGTATGTGTATTGACTATCGTCAGTTGAATAAGGTGACAATTAAGAATACGTATCCTCTCCCAAGGATAGATGATTTATTTGACCAACTTCAAGAAGCAAGTTACTTTTCTAAGATTAACCTTCGGTCGGGCTATCACCATTTGAGGGTGAAGGAAGATGACATTCCGAAGATGGATTTTTGAACTCCGTATGGTCATTATGAATTTTTGATAATGTCGTTTAGGGTTACTAATGCTCCGACGGCGTTTATGGACTTGATGAATAGGGTGTTTAGACAATATCTTGACATGTTGTGATTGTGTTCAATTATGATATATTGATCTATTCAAGGAGTGAGAATGAGCATATTGATCATTTGAGGATCGTGTTGCAAATTCTTAAGGACCAACAACTCTTTGCAACGTTTACCAAGTTGAATTTTGGTTAAGATCTGTAGCTTTTGTTGGTCATATTGTTTCAAGTAAGGGTATTGAGGTAGATCCTAAGAAGACAGATGCAGTCAAGAGTTGGCCTAGACCTCTAACTTTATCGAATATTAGAAGTTTCTTTGGTTTAGCCGGTTACTATAGAAGGTTTGTTGAGTGATTCTCTTCAATTGCCTCTCCTTTGATGGCTTTGACTCAGAAGAAGGCTAAGTTCATAAGGTCCGAATTATGTGAAAAGAGTTTCCAAGAGTTGAAAGATAGACTTACTTCTGCTCCGTTATTGACTTTATAGGAAGGGATCGATGGTTTTGTTGTTTATTGTGATGCCTCAAGAATTGGGTTAGGGTGTGTGTTTATGCAAAATGGGAAAGTTATTGCCTATGCCTCAAGGCAAGTTAAGATTCATGAAAAGAATTATCCTGCCCATGACCTCAAACTAGCGGTGGTTGTTTTTGCCTTAAAGATTTGGAGGCACTATTTGTATGGAGTTCATGTAGATGTGTTTACCGACCACAAGAATTTGCAATATGTGTTTAATTAGAAAGATCTAAATCTTCGCCAAAGAAGGTGGCTTGAGTTATTGAAAGATTATGATATGAGTGTTCTCTATCACCCTAGAAATGCAAATGTGGTTACGAATGCTCTTAATCGGTTATCTATGGGTAGTGTTGCTTATATTGAAGAAGAAAAGAAAGAGTTGGTTCGAGATGTTCATAGATTGGCGCGATTAGGTGTTCAATTAGTGTACTCCACCAAGGGTGGTGTTATGGTTCACAATGGTTTCAAATCATATTTTGTGGCGGATGTGAAATCCAAGCAAGTTCTTGATCCATATTTTTAGAATTGAAAGTAGTGTTTAAGAAATCCTTTGAGGCTTTCTCCCAAGAGGGAGATGGTGTACTTAGATATCAAGGTATTTTATGAGTTCCAAATGTTGATGACTTGGGGGAACATATCTTATCAGAAGCCCATAGTTCGTGGTATTTCATTCACCCGGGAGCCACCAAGATGTACCGTGATTTACGGGAGGTCTATTGGTGGAATGGGATGAAGAAGGATATTGCGGGATTTGTGGCTAAGTGTCCAAATTGCCAACAAGTGAAGGTTGAGCATAAAAAATTGGGAGGTTTGCCCCAAGATATTAGCATTCCTACTTGGAAGTGGGAAGACTTGAATATGGACTTTATTGTTAGTTTGTCTCGCACTCGGCGACAACATTACTCGATTTGGGTGATAGTGGATTGGATGATGAAATCGGCTCATTTCCTTCCTGTCAAAGTTTCCTATTCGACATAGGACTTAAGTTCTGCCAGAGACATACGGTAAGGAAGAATAAAAATGGGTTGCGTATCTGGGAGAAGGTCAATACCAAAGTCTATTTCCCTCTCGAGAGGAATACTGGGTAAATCATCTCGGAACACTTTTGGAAACTCATTAACAATGGGGACCGACTCAAGTGTAGGGATTTCAGAATCTACATCCCTCATCCTAACTAGATGGTAAATCCAACCCTTAGAAATCATCTTTCTATCTTTAAGATAAGAGACAAACTGACCCTTAGGCATATAATTTCCCCCTTTCCACTCTAGGACAGGCTCATTCGGGAACTTGAACTTGACTACACAAGTTCTACAATTGATAGAAGCATAACATGATGCAACCAATCCATTCCCAAGATAACATCAAAATCTAGCATATCAAGCTTTACCAAGTCAACAAGAGTAACTCTATGGGACAAGGAAATGGGACACTTCCTATAGACCCTCTTAGAAACATTAGAATCACCAACATGAGTAGAGATAGAAAAATGATCTAACAACTCATCCGGCAGAACATCAAACCTCATAGCCACATATGGCGTTACAAAAGACAAGGTAGCACCATGATTGAGTAAATAATAAACGTCAAGTTGGAAAACTTTCAACATACCGGTAACCACATCGGGAGAACCCTCTTGTTAACCATGAGTCTGAAATGCATAGAATCAGTTTTGCTTAGGAGCATTGGGAACCGAACCACTAGGAGGAGCTTGCTTACCCTCTCTTCCTTTAGCCGCAAGCATTGGGCTATCCCTCATTGTATGACCACTTTTACCACAACAAAAGCAACCAACCGTGCCGGCTAGGCACTTACCCTAGTGCTTTCTTCCACACCTAGTACAAGTAGACATATGCAATGAAGATCCACTAACATTTCCTCCTTGAGGCATAGGGTTAGACACCATAACTTTGTTGAACTCAGGAGGAGCATTGATGGAACCTTGACCGGATTTTTTAGTCAAAATCTAGGATAACCATGTCCATTGAACCTTGCATGAGAAAAATTACCATAACCGGTTTTAGCCCTTTTTACTCTCTAGACTTTTCCTTAAGTTTCTCCTCCTCAATTTGTTGTGCATGAACCATGAGACGAGAGATTTCCATGTCATTAATGATCTTGGTGGTACAACACTCTTTAACCACCATTTTGGACACACCTAAAATGAACTTACTCATCCTTTCCCTTGAATCGGCAACCATTGATGGAGCATACTTGGATAATTATATGAACTTTAGAGCATATTCCATCACACTCATACTTCCTTGTCGAAGGTTGATAAACTCAAGCACCTTAGCTTCCCTAATCTCAAAAGGAAAGAACCTATCAAGGAAATCGGCCTTAAACTTCTCCCAATCAAAAGGACCCGCATCTTTCGGTCTCCCTTCTTTCCATTGGTTGTACCAAATTTGAGCCACACCTTTTAGTTGATAAGCGACCAACTCTACTTTTTCTATCGGCGTCACTCCCATAATCATCAAAACCTTATAGACCTCATCAATGAACTCTTAAGGATCTTTCTCAACCTTAGAACCATGGAACTACAGAGGATTCATCCTAGTGAAGTCCCTCACTCTAGATGCCATCATGCCCACATTTGGTTTCACGGGAACTGCAACCTCCCTATTGGTTTGGGCCATCATGGCTTGAGCCAACACTTGAAAAGCAGCCCTAAACTCTGCATTAGTCCCTTGTTCGGCCGAAGGATAGACTGGAACTTGAGGAGCTTGGGGAAGAGCTTCTTATTCCTCATTCTCCCTCACGTTCCTTCTAGCATAAGCTCTTCGAGTAGATATATCCTGTAGTGCATAGGTTAAGGATTAGAAGAGAGACCTTATAGAGTTAAACTCTATCGCATGACTTTAGAGTAATGAAGGAAGTGGAGTTTCCTAATCAACTTGTAGTCTCTCATTCATAAATGTGGCTCGCTTCACACTCATGAACAAGACTCTACCCTACGTGGCTTATGAGACATCCTAGTAAAATTCTAAACCTTGTGCTCTGATTATAAAGTTTGTCACGACTCAGGGGTACCCCCTAGATGTAACATGGCGTTTAGAACCCCGAAGGACCCCATAAAATCCAATTAGCTTTCATAACATAAGAAATAGAATAATAAGAGTAAAACAATAATACAAGTCCAATAGTTTTAATAAAACAAAAATGAAAGTCTAAAATACTTGTCTCAATATAGCCATCTAGTACAATAGAATGAAATTGGTCCTAGCCCATACATCATGTCCAAAAGTGAAATACATGAAAGAAAGTGAAACAATAAAACTCCATCCTCGAAGCATAAGGACTAACTAAAACTCAAAAATCTCAAAGTCAACAACTATCCACCAAACTGAGAAACCTGACTGTCAAACCCTACATTTAGGGAAATGTAGGCAAGTGTATGCGTTAGTGCAAAACAATGTACCAAGTATTATAGCTATGCATAAAACATTTAAAACATGCTAAAAGGGGACATTTCATTTCATGACATGCAATTGACCAATCTAAAACATGATATCAGAGAGTTAGAAAACATAAGTTATAAAACCATGGTCAATGCAAGCTAATCATCTTTAAATCTTTGAACACATATGAGATACTTCTTGAAGTAGCCTTAGTTCATTATTAATGTGGGGAATTAGCCTTAACCGACATAGAGACCATGTGAACTATAACATGATCCCCTGGTGTCTCTCACACCAAAAAGGGCTGTCCTACTTGCCAAGGTAAGGACCATGAACTTCTAGATAAAGGGATCCACTAGCTAATGTCTATCTATACAACCATCCTATAGGGTCACATAGGTAAGGGATAAGGAGATTACTTCTAGAAACCCGACCTCTACTAATGGGAGAGCTTTTATCTCAATATCATCTCGATGCTAAGCATAAATCCCACGGAATAATCAATTATTCTTGTTCTTATTATCCATGGAAATACATATCATATTGCCAATCCAAGCTAAGTAATCAGCAATGGAAAGGCATCTTTCAATAACCAATCCAAGCTAGGTTCATTAGGATAACTCTTAATATTTGATTCAATTACGTGAGAAAACCTTTCAACCTTAGAATCCTTATTATGTGAGAATAAATTTCACATCTTACTCTTATGTGTATATGAGAAAATCTTTTCAATAACACATCATGATCATCATCATTGATACTTTCCTCTCAAAGCATCCTTAAAACAATTGCATAGATTTCATAAGAAAATACATAAATCCATAATTTACCTTTCAAGGTTCAAAATCTACTTTCAATAATCAACACTTAGAAAACAAGGGTTAGCTATGGATTTCATCATAAATTCATGTAAAGGTAGCAATACATGCTTAATTTAATAAAAATCTCCCTTTACAATCGAAATCCCACATCATATGATTCATAACTTGAAAACATGGGGATTACATGGGTTCATGGGGTAAATCATCCTAAAATCACAGTATTTCATCAATTCATGCATAAGAAATTACAATTCAATCATTTAAATCAACAATGAAGAAGACCCATGACAATTGAAGAAAACCCTAACTCAATTGGGGAATTCTAACTTTGAAATAGAGAGATTTGGAAACTCCATGAATGGAAGAAATCCATGGATGAAAACTATCATACCTTGAAGCTAAATTCTAATCTTCAATGGAGGAATTGAGACTTGACTTGAAACCATAGGTTGAGTCTTTCTTTTTCTTTAAGTTTGTAGAGAGAAATATTTTGGAGAGGAGAATTGATCTTCTTTTGTGATTTTGGAAGAAATACTTGAATGGGCTAATTTGGGGGTTGAAAACACTTATATAGGGGTCTTAGTAAATGGTAAAGAGACGTAGTATAGGAGTTAATTAATTAGGAAAAGACCCAACTACCCTTGAAACTTAAATGCCAGTTTTGACCCACGTCCACTTTCGACGGACCGTGGTCATGATGACAGACCATCTGCACGACCGTCGATGGTGGTCAGAAAGGTGGATCCTTGGCATGTGGACCATGGAATCCAACCACGGACCGTGATCTGACCAACAGTCTGTTGGTCAGGCCGTGGTTCTGGGCCTTCAGGCTATTTTCAGGCAGGCCATCCATGGACCACACGTACGGTCCGTGGTCTCTTCCACGGGCCATGGGTGTCCTTCGTGGTGACATCTGCAATTTTTCTGAAGTCAGCCATAATGCCCTATTTTGAATACGGGGTGTTACAATTTCTATACTAGAACATAGAAGGATAATGATACAAATGTATAGTAATGAACATATAATGAAGTAATTCGACACACTAGGGAGAAGGGAACATACTGTTAGCTATATTGGAGATTGTAAGCTGCCACTATTTTCCCTTACTGGGAATAGAGCTTGGAAAATTAATTTGTTGATATTAATTGGAAATATCAGATATCATGCCAATGGATACAATATAGGTTAGACTTACATACCTTATTCTCTGACCAATACAACTATCACGATTAAGCCTCCCTTTTAGGTGTTAATTTACAATATAATTCATGATAAACTAAAATTAGAAGCTATCATATTGTGGGCCTCGTAAAATAGTAGCTAACTTTGATGGACAATGAACTCACCATCCCTTGAGTTCTTAATGACAGCACACCCATAATTTCTTACTCAAACTCACACATAAGGAGGGAAAAAATGGAGTAGTCACCTTACCTTACTAGGAGGACAATTCCTTTGAAATATTATGCTTTATATGAAATTGATAGACTTAAAGTTCCCATCACTAGGAGGACCATTCTTTCCAATTTTGAGTCTCCTCCTCCACCCCCACTCAAAAGAAAAAGGGGAGCGTAAATAAATGATCCCATGGATCAACTAAGAGTCACTCCACACACTCGAAAGAGTGTGAGTGAAAAGAGAAAAAAAGGCTTTTATTAAGGAGGGTACAAAGAAGATAATATTGATCAATAAAAGCTCCTCTTCCTCTTCCAACCTTATAGAGTCCCACTTTAGTGTACTTGGACTAAGGATGATGGTTATAATGTAGCGGAGAGTACACCGACACCTACTATGGTTGAGAAGGTGCTACAATGAAAGAGGAGTGCAATCAACTCCAAAAAGATACAAGATCCCAATTCTGATGTGCGTTCAATGGTACTTCTAATCATTGCTCCAAGAGCACTTTATAGGTTTAAAGTTGCTGGCAAGCACATAATTTTGGAGGAGTACCGATTATCCACTGACGGGGTCATGAATGACTACCTGATGATTTGGGAGATGATAAAATTTCACCGGTTTAAGCAATCCACCAAAGTTCAAACTCCGTACGTCCTAACGTAGGTCTGTAAATTTTATGAGGCCTATGCCAAGGGACTTCTCCTAAAAAGAAAGGGCGTGATTTGGAGACTGCTTGAGAAAGTTGAGGTCCATGGAAAGATGGTAAAACGTGACCTGATAGAAATCAACAAAGTTTTGGGAATGAACGATAACGAATAATTTTGACGATTAGAAAGGGTGGATAACACCTTTGATTTCATATATTACACCACCGTGGTTGGTTTACAGGGTGAAAATTGAGAAGAATGATATTCACGTGGTGGCTCATTTTTGGTTTTGATTAATTAGTAGTAACTTTATGCAGTTACAGAGTGAGTCTAGCCTTCTTCACCAAAAGGTAGAGATTGGTACAATCATTGATTGGGAGGAGTTGAATGTGGGCCAGATCATAGAAAAAGAAATGCTCTTGTGGGCTAAGCTAGAGCAAACATCATTGCCTTTCCCAGTTTTAATCACCGTAATGTGTGAGTAGAACTGAGTTCCATTTAGGGTAAAGACGGATATAAGAGTGACCCCTACCTCACTAGAGACATTTGGAGGATTGAGGCTATTGAGGGATGACGCGGACAAAGGGAAGTTGCCACCACATGACACCACAACGGTAGTGAACCCTGCTACATTAGAGTCACATATTGCTCGTCCCATTACTACTGTGGAGACCTCATGAATCACTCCCACTCCATCTCTAGCTTCTAGGTATGTTTCTCCCTCTACCTCTCTTGCACCTCCCCTACATCTTGGTCTCTATTGACATATGCCTCAATCTATCAGATGGGGAGCCTTGCCTAGTCAGCAGATGATAGGGCTTATCGCCTTGAGAGGGAGGTGCCAAGTATGATTAGCGTAGCCACTGAGGCTTTTATGGCTCCCCTACGGGTTGAACTATTGGATTAACAGGTATTGTTGACCACTTATGGGCTGAGTCTTTCTACCCTTACCACCCGGGTTGATGAGTGTGACAAGATTGAGGGTGGTTCCACTGAGTTGGAAAAGTTGAGAGATGATATAGCTACTTTGAGGGTGGACGTGGATCTGCTGAAGTCCACATATATATATCGATGTTATGGGGGTAAGGTACCATTTCCCGAGATGCCAACAAATGTGCATCTAACTAAGATCAGGGTAGATATGCCTTGAGATTGGCATCCAATTGTTGATGAGCCTAGGCAGAGGGTAGAGAAGGCTGATGAGGACTCCACTAGACAGACCAACAAGGATGAGTTCATGTGGGATGATCAATAGGTGAATAAATAGGCATTAGCAAAGTTACAAGTTATCAAAGAGTCGATTATGAATGCCAAACATTAATGCTCGAGTTAAGGCCAGACACCTTGCTCCTCCTCTAAATGTGTCAGGTATTGATGCCTGAATTGTTGATACTCTCACCGATCCACGGGTTAAGAGTTCATTACAGTCTTACTCTAATAATAAGACTTTTCACCCGTTCCATTCTCATACTTATCTTTCACCATTAAGGACACTGCTACTATCATTTTTTGTGGGTTAAGTGCACTTATGCCTATTCCTCTTTTTGATTTGTATTTTATTTATTTGGGTTGTATTTTGATACTTTAGTACTATATTTTTATCACATTTTGTTTTTGAGTTATAGTCATTTTCTTCTTTCTATCAATTCCCTCAAGATTTTTTAATTGGTGAAATGATTGAAGAACTTGTACATTCATTTTTGTTATTCGAGTATTGATCATGTTCAATATCCATGTATTAAATAGTGTTCTTCAAGAGAAGTGTGTTTGCTTTGATGTTGCAAGAGGAAATATGTTTTGCATTACTTTTTCATGATCTTTCATAATCTTGTTTTTACTAGTTGCATATGGATGTGAGCCTTGCAATGAACATTGCACACAAGCTTGTTAATTTTTTTTTATTTGTGTAAAACGATTGTGTTTGAAGTGCAGTGTGAGGTGAGATGTTACTTTTAAGTATGGTTGTAGAGTCCTAAAATTTTCCTTGTTAGTCTAATTATTTAGATTTTGTGAATGCAAGAGATGATCTTGGGCACATAGTTTTATAAGAAACCCCAAATGTTCAAACATTTTGTGACTAACTTGTGAGGGTGAGCAACAATCTTGATATCATTTGAGGCTATATCGTTTGTTTTCAGCCTCATTGAATCCTCTTGAAAAAATATGTCCCTACCTTCTCACAATAAATCATTTTTTAAGCATTGATTGAATTAAATAGCAAACTTAGGACAAAAGCCTGTGTTGGAGGTGTGGAAAGGAAGGAGGAAAGAAAGCCAACTGAGAGAGAAGAAAGAATAGTGAGACTCAAGCTTGATGTTTCTAGCAAAGAGTAGGAACTCCTTCTTATAAAAAAAGAGAGCAAAAACATGAAATGGATTGGAAAATAAATTCTTAATGAAGTAAAAGGAGTTCCTAATGAATAGACTAAAGAATTAAGGATGAGTCACCAAATAAAAAAATGAAAAGAATTTTTCAAAGAGAGGAAGATAAGTACAATAATTCTTTTAAAAAGTGAAGTTACTGAGCCAGATTTGATCATAACATTGTCCTTAACCCCGTTAAAATCCTGAAATAACCCTTAAGATCTTGTCAAAATCAGATTGTGTGATGATTGGATAATATGGGTAAACCTATGGGATGAAGCTTGCATGTATTTCTCCTTCGGAGAGTGAGAGTTTGTAGTGATTCGTAACTTCTTTGTTCATGTGATTTGTGAGGGTGTGAAATCATTTCTGTTGTGATAGAACTTGAATGATTTTGTTAAAGCATGGTTTTGCATTATAAGTGAGCATTAGTGAACATGAACTTTGATTGATACTGGCTAGTCATCATTTGAAGCTTCTTGAGCATAATTGAGATATTACGTATTCATCATAGTAGACTTGTGATGGCACTTTGTTGTTAATTAGCATTGAGTGCTATTGTATAAACCCTTATTGAATTGATTGTGTTCTTGATTTACTTGAGAACAAGCAAAAATTTAAGTTTGGGTATTTATGAGTCTGATATTTTGACCCATTTGAGGCCTTTTAGTTCAACAAATAGTGTTCTCAATGCCTATTTATGTCCTTGTTTGATAATATTTTGATGTTTTGCAGCTATGAAGGGTAAAAGACACGGCAAGGAAAAATCTATGCAAAAAGAGGCCAAAAATGATGAAAATAGTGAAAACTCCCAACTTAGGATCGCTAAGACGGATCACCCAACATGACTCGATCTCACCTAAAGTGACACTGTCTACTTCTGAAAATATTCAAGGTAGGTCGGCGAAGTAAGGCGCAAATGGTGATTCGCCGAATTGGATGAGCGTAGTCAAACCTCATTGCCTAAACAGACAAACTTCTATGTTGAAATGAGAACTGAATGGGGGATCAAAGGTGGCCATCGATGATTTGTTGTACATGAAAGGCAAACTCCATAGTGTTTGCCAATTGAGGTGCAAACACCTAAAGCCTGAAGCCAAGAAAGGGTGAGTTGAAGAACAAGATGATGATCCGCCGATCGAGTTGGAGAACCCAACTAATGTCGCCAATCAGGTCGCGCATGATATTTTAGACTAATTTTTGGGGAAATTATAAATAGCTCAACAGAGAAAAAATAGTATCCGACTCTCTAGAAAACAAACTTTTGAATATCCGAGTTAAATTTTTGTTACCCTTTTAAATATCTTCTTAACTTTGGGGATTTAATTTTTTTGTATTTGACAATTGATGGTTCAATTCGAAGTGCGCATTGAATATTATTGTTGATGATCAACACTTTGATGGTTGAAATCATAATTGGTATAATTTCAACTTTTATGATGCTTGGATGAAACCCCAATTCTAGGGGGTGTAATTTTGGAGTTGGGTGTTAACTAATTTAGTGTGTATAGTGTCTTTCTCTGTTTTTATGTTATTCATTCATGGATTTGAGCTATTTAGCATGGTTTCAATTTATGGGATAAGGTTGCAAACTTAGTCCTAGCTTAGATCTTTGGTCGATGCTCGAAGGAGATTAATTAGAGTGGGTAAATGACATAGTATTTGCGAATTAGATTTGATTTTTGTAGTTTTCTTAGAAGAGAATATTGTACTTTCGTTTCTAATTATCAAATCTGGTTGAAAGAGAGATTTCCTAAGGTATTTGGTTGATTTGTATATTCACATGGATAAGACCGAGAGGATATTTTGTGATATGACACATTATGATCAAAAGAAGATTTGTGTTGTTGAGGATTACACATCCTATCCATGATAGTCTAGCATTGTTGAACAATCACTTGCACCCCCTATTTGACGTCGACACCTACTCCCACACCCCTAGATCGTCTTCTACTTGTTTAAACAATGTTTTAGTTGAATTGTGATAATTGATTTCAAACCTTTATTTAAAATTTGGTGGAATCATCTACTCATTTTTCCTAAGTGCTACAATGAATTAGTTTGCATTTTAATTTCTTTATTGAATTCGTAGAATTAAATCACTTCCCATGGGATTCGATCCCGAATCATTTGTTGAGTATTTATATTGCTAGCGGTTACTTACTTATTTAATTGTTTTATGAGTAATTTGAGTGTTATCACTAAACATCAATTTTAATTTTAAAAAGATAGACCATCTACTTTTAAAACCAAAAATATCTTAGCGATAGTAAAATCAAATAAACCATTTACGTTTACACATAAAAATTGCTAGTTGTAGTTTTAATATATATGTATATTTATAAATTATTCAAAATACAAATAATTAGAAAACAACATATATATCAACAAATAATATATTCAATTATAAGATCACAAACATCATGTGGAAATACATTTGATTTTTCAATTAGTAATATTGTATTGATTCGTTTGATTTATTTAGGAACAAACAACTCTCTCTAAATAATAAAATTTGAAAGCTAATTTATCAAAAATAAATTTACTATTACAAATATAAAACATATAATCAAGAAAATAAATAAAATAATTAAAATATTTCGGAGGGTATTTTTATATTTACATATATTAATCCCATCATATTATGTAACACCCCAAAAATTTCTAAGCTAAAACCCAAACCATTCTTCATTTACTTGTACGTTCATATCAGGCGATTCTTAAATTGCTCATATGTGTTAAGGTAAATTATTTAGTGTGAGAATTATTTTGGATAGCAATTAAGGTCACTAGAAACTCCTATCACAAAGTACAGTTGAACGTTTCTTTATCGATTAAGTTTTGATGTAAGATTCTACTTGGGTCAACTTCAAACTACCATATCTCTTAGAATATAAAGAGTTACATGGCCCATAACCTATCTGATTAAAGGTATTTGAATCTACTTTCCGATGCCACCAATTTCGCATCAATCCAATTTCTTAGTAAAAAGTTATGACTATTTTAGTAACTGATATAGTGCAGTGACGAATTAGCCGACGGGAAAACATTAAAAATGGTTTTTTTGTCTTTTTACCTTCAAGAAAACCCTAAACAATTTTTTTGACCAATAAAACGCTCAAAACAATCAGATTTTCATCTTTTAATCCATCATTCACTTCTCTCTCAAACCCTAGGGCGAAAACCCCAAGGAAAAATCAAAGTAGAAGACCCCATTCAAGATTCTTTCAATCTTTTTCAAGATTCTTCTTCAAGGTAAGTCCTTCTCCAAAAATTTCATTCTTTCCAACTCAAATTCTTCAATAGAATTATGACTCACTAATGAAAATTTTAATTCTTGGTCATAGAGATTTCAAGAAACTAATTCAAGAATCTCAAGAAAAGTTTTCTTAATTGTTCTTCTTCAAGTTAGGGTTTCAAGGCATCTAATCAAGTTTTTTTCCAAGATTCTTTAAGAACCTTGTTCTTCCAGGTATGTAAGGCTATCATAGTGTTGGACTAGTTCGTCCTCATGCCCTACATCTACTTTCAAATTAGTAAAAGCGTAATCTAGGATTCTACCCCTAGATTTGAGTATTCTTGAGATGAGTTAATTTTGAGTTCTCGAGTTCCTATTTCTTTTTTAAATTCTACACCTAATTATTGAATTGCTATATGTTATGCATTGACATTCTTGAATTCAGACGTTCATGTCCATAATTTTGCATGAACCTTATGAATTGAGTTATAAATTTGAGAAGCTTTTTAAAGGCAACACTTGAGTTTTAATTTGAGTTTTTTGAGGAAGTAAAGATGAGTTTTGAGAAAGAGTTGTATTCATGAGTTTATATATTTTTATTGAGGTCCTCAAGTTGAGTCGTTAATATCCATAATTCCGCATGAACCCTACCAATTGAGTTATAACTCTTGAGAGTCTTTGGAAGCCAATCATTGTGTTTCAAACTGAGTTTTGAGAAAAAAGTTTAAAGGTTCTATTTCACAGAGACTTAAGAGTTTCTAATGTTATATATATATATATATATATATATATGTATATATATACATATGTATCTATTTTGATTATTGTACTTGAAAGATAAGTTCATAAGTGCATGTTTTCAAGAAGGTAAACATGTCTCATGTATTGAAAAATATTTCAAGTGATGTAAGAAGTCCATTCTTTGTACTGTGTGAATTGAGCACAAAGTTATGTTAATTAATTTGCGAGTAGTATTGAGCATCGAGTTTGGTTAGAGTCTTTTATGATTCGGAAGTCCCACAAAACTAGGTAGCCAACACATGATAGGATAACATTGATTAATAATGTGACACCTCACTGCCTCTGAGAAGGCCAATTAGATGGATCCATAGTCACGATATCATCTTATACCCCCGACAAGGTATATGATGGGTCTTTGCAATGTGCGGTGGGACGTTGCATCATTGCTCGACTCACGATAATGGTCGTCGGTTAGAGAAACTCCACACAAGTTAAAATATATTATTTTCATATTGCTTTTACTGCATATGTTATTGTAAAGCTTATATGGTTTTCACTTCATGTTCATGTATTGATTCACGTGAGTTGATTTCAATAATTCAGTTCAGTTATTTGTTTACTCAGCCATATTACATACTCGTACATTCCTTGTACTGATGTCATTCAAACTGCATCCTTTTATGATGCAGATACAAGTGTTCAGAATTATCAACAGACACTTCGTTGAGATCACTCTACACTCTAGTTAGCTTTGGTGAGCCTTCTTGTATTCCAAAGGACTTCACAGTTACTTTCCAGTTAGTAGTTTTGAGGTGCCGTGGGTCTTGTCCTGACAGTCATCTTTATATAGTAAATGTTTTATAGATAGACAGTTTTGGAGAGTCTTTCAGTTTTAGATATTTTGTTTAAAACTTATGTTTCATACTCAGTATATTCAATGAAGTTTTGAGATTCAGCAAACTATTTTTAAAACATTTATTTCAATTTGATGCTTATGTATGCTTGAGTTAGTCTTCCGCTTGTAGTCAGCCAGGATGAGGATTCGCTTGAGGGCCATTAATGGTTCTCAAGTGCCGACAACGTCCAGGGTGTAGGCTTAGGTCGTGACAAACTTGGTATCAGAGCACAAAGTTCAAGTGTCCTAGGGTGTCTATGAACCCGTATCAGTAGGGTCTTGTTTATGGTTGGGAAGCCCCCACTTCTATAAATGAGGGACTACATAAATTTAGGAAAAGTTTCCCTTCTTTCATACTCTAAATCATGCAATAGAGTTTTTTCAAAGGAAATTATTCAAACTCGTGTGTTTCTCATATTCATTCGACTACTCCTCATACTTAAGGTAGCTGAAATGCAAAGCCAGATCCTTATCGATGAATTACTTTCAGAAAAAGTCTTGACAAAGTCATGAGACTTCATAGGGGCTTGAGTGAATCCCGTGAGTGAGTTAAGTATTGAGAATCAAAATAATTCACTCTTATTCATATGAAACGTGTGTTCGAGCTAGAAGCGAGATGTATTCCCAAACTCTTTTCCCTAAACGTTGTTCCAATTGAGACCCGTATGAGGAAGTATGTTTTAGAGCTTGGGTAGTAATTGCACCCGAAAAGATTGTATGAGTAATGATATTATAAGAAGTAGTAGTAGTAAAAGTTCCCAGAGTTATAAGAATGCATGCAGAGGTATAGTAATCTAAGAAAGGAGAGAGTGATGAGGTAAAGTAGGTTGTTGCATTCATGCACCCAATAAATTATTAATGATGAGTTTTCCTTTATGAGTAGACTAAGGAATACTAATTTTGTATAGAGTTCATGATAGAAGGTAGAGGAATAGTTACTAGTCAGGATGAGTTAGAGTATACATTAACTAGAAGGGAGTTTATGTCAATGCTACTGTGTTAGTGAAGGCCAAGTATATGTGTGGAATAAAAGTGTAGAGTGTTCATGAGGTGATAGCTCTAAACTAGGATTATGATTCTAAGGGGGAGCCCATAATATTCAGAGGGTTACAAAACTAATTAGGCAATGATGCATAGCGAATGGGTAAATAGTACTTAAGTTGTGAAAGGAAGGGTGACGGTAAATTGTAAGCATGAAGACTGAGAGATAAATATTGGCTACTTTTCATGAGGTTTTAGTGGGCGAGTGTTTCTTAATTTGTATTTAGTATTTGTAAGTTAGCATAGTAAGTGAGCAATCATATTGATATTCGAGTTAAGTAATAAACATTAAGCTTGAATTTGAGATGAGCATTGTGATCAAAAGAATGGCAACATGAGGGTTAGATGTTAGTCTTGATATCTAATTTGGTAGAATTGACATAGAGTAGGTGAGGAATTGAGATGTTAGCTGCAATGAATATGAGTGGTACAAGTGAGATATCCTAACTTTTAGATAAGGGCAATGAAGTGTGGCTAAGTCATAAGAGTAACAAGAGCATTAAGAGGTGTACCCGAGATTGTATGCAATCAGACGAGGTTTCAATTAAGTTAATGATTTTCCATGTGTGCCTAGATAGTATATTTAAGCTGTCAATGTGGAATAGGATGTAATAAGCATTATTTTTTTTCCTTACGAGTTAGATGAAATGGCCTTATAAGCCAATGAGAAGAGGTTAAGATAAGTATCTTAGAAGGAGTCTTAGTACCTGCATATGGAGAGTTCAATAGCCATGATATAAGCCTTTCCCTGAGTATTAGAGTAAAGGGAATGTAGACTAGCTTAGACATAATTGAATAGATCCATAGTTTTCAAGTGTCAGCTTTAGACCTAAGGGGGAGATGATAAGATGAGAAATCAAGTCAAGTGTAGAGAATGAGATAGTGATGTCTTCAGAAAGAGTTTTGGAGATATATCAATCCGTTCATAATCTTGTGTATTCATCAAGTTCAGTTATTACAACATGACAATGATGTTTCTTATATTAGAATTATGTCTATGACCTATGCTCATACACTTAATAGAGATTCACATCTATGCTCAGTTTTCAGAATGAGGGTAAAGACTTTAGCCCATTAATCTCAAGGTTAATCCATGAAGTTATGGATATCATCCCCATGCTATGAACCTATTCATATAAGCAATCATGTCTCATGGTATGTTTATTCTCACAAGTTCATGATTTACTCTAAATGGCTAGAAACATAATTTTATGCCATGCATATTCTTATATCAGACATCTCGAATGAATCATGCTTATGATCTTTCGTCCTAAAGCTCTTTTAGTGATCCTCTTCAGTTTTAATAGCGATGTTGTCGATATTAGTTGAGTAATGATAGAATGAGAGGGTTTACGTTTCTTATTGTGGTAGTGGTGGTCTTCTTCTTCTATCCAAGGTCATAAATTTGGAGGAAGAAGGGGACGAGGTTTTACCATGAGTAATAGTTAAATGAGAGCAAATTTTTGATAGTAATGTGTGAAATTTCAATTGTTAGAGATGATGAGAAATTCTAAGAAGGATTGGTTAGGAGGTTTCCATGGAGTGGTTATAGTATTAGGATGGAATGTGGTGTTGTTAACATGTGGACAAATGCATGATGCATTAGGTGTTTCTTGATATGGGCTCAAGGTTGGTTGAAGGCAGCTATAAGGAAAAGTATTCTTAGGATGAAATTTCCTATAGAGGTATAGAACCTGAATCTTGTAGTTTAGATAAGTATAACCATATCATGTTTAGCACCTTGTGAATTAGAGATTAGTGTTGAACATAGTAAGGGCAAGCGGTTTGATCTAGATGTTTGTAAGAGTAGTCATATACTCTAGTGGGAGCTAGGAGTTGCAGCTAATGAAGTGTAGTAAGCACAAAGAAGAGCATAGTTGAGAAGTGTTTCCAAGCTTGAAAGCTACCAATCATATCACTCAAGGCATAATATTCTTATTCTTACTTCGTGCCTAGATATCCTAGCTTTATATAAAATAATTTCAGATAGACTGTGACTATGTTCAAACTCATATCGTTCATGACTTATTTGCTCTAGTAGAGTTTCAAAACTATTAGTATCAATCAGTTCAGCCTATGTTAGTAGGCAAGCTCATAAGTCAAGAGAGGTAGTGATAGTAACTATTTTCCCCTCCATTCTCAATTTAACCGTCATTCGAGGACGAATGATCCCAAGGGGGAGATATTGTAACACCTCAAAAATTTCTAAGCTAAGACCTGAACCATTCTTCATTTACTTGTAGGGTCATATCGGGTAATTCTTAAATTTCCCATATGTGTAAAGATAAATTCTTTAGTGTGAGAATGATTTTGGATAGCAATTAAGGTCACTAGAAACTCCTAGTACATAGTAGAGTTGAAAGTTTCATTATCAATTAAGTTTTGATGTAAGATTCTACTTGGGTCAACTTCAAACGACGATATCTCTTAGAATATAAAGAGTTACGTGGCCCATCACCTATCTAATTAAAGGTAGTTGAATCTAGTTTCTGACGCCACCAATGTCGCGTCAATCCAATTTCTGAGTAAAAAGTTATCACCATTTTAGGAACTGATACAGTGCAGTGACGAATTAGCTGACGTGAAAACATTAAAAAAGGTCTTTTTGTCTTTTTACCTCCAACTCTAAACGAATTTATTGACTAATAAAAGGCTCAAACCAATCAGATTTTCATCTTTTAATCCATCATTCTTTTCTCTCTCAAACCCTAGGGCAAAACCCTAATAAAATCAAAGTAGAAGACTTCATTCAAGATTCTTCTTCAAGGTAAGTCCTTCTCCAAGAATTTTATTCTTTGTAACTCAAATTAATCCATACAATTATGAATTACTAATGAAAATCATAATTCTTGGTCATAGAGATTTCAAGAAACTAATTCAAGAATCTCAAGAAAGTTTTTTTTGATTGTTCTCCTTCAAGCTAGGGTTTCAAGGCTTCTAATCAAGTTCTTTTTCAAGATTTTTCAAGAACCTTGTTCTTCCAGGTATGTAAGGCTATCATTGTGTTGGACTAGTTCGTCCTCACGCCCTACATCTACTTTCAAATCAGTAAAAGAGTAATCTAGGATTCTACCCCTAGATTTGAGTATTCTTGAGATGAGTTAATTTTAAGTTCTCGAGTTCCTATTTCTTTTTTAAATTCTACTCCTAATTATTGAATTTCTATATGTTATGCATTAACATTCTTGAGTTGAGTCGTTCATGTCCATAATTTCGCATGAACCCTATAAATTGAGTTATAAATTTGAGAAGCTTTTTAAAGCCAACACTTGAGTTTTAAACTGAGTTATTTGAGGAAGTTAAGATGAGTTTTGAGAAAGAGTTGTATTCATGAGTTTCTATATCGTTATTGAGGTCCTCAAGTGAGTCGTTCATGTACATAATTTTGCATGAACCCTATGAATTGAGTTATATATCTTGAGAGTCTTTGGAAGCCAATCATTGTGTTTCAAATTGAGTTTTGAGAAAAAAGTTTAAAGGTTTAATTTCACAAAGACTTAAGAGTTTCTAATGTTATTTCATTCATATATATATACATATACATATGTATCTATGTTGATTATTGGACTTGAAAGATAAGTTCATAAGTGCATGTTTTCAAGAAGGTAAACACGTCTCATATTTTGAAAAGCATTTCAAGTAATGTAAGAAGCCCATTCTTTGTAATGGGTGAATTGAGCACAAAATTATGTTAATTATTTTGGGAGTAGTATCGAGCGCTGAGTTGGGTTAGAGTCTTTTATGATTCGTAAGTCCCACAAAACTACGTAGCCAACGTAGGATAGGATAGCATTGATTCATAATTCGACTCCTCACTGCCTTTAAGAAGGCCAATTAGATGGATCCATAGTCACGATATCATCCTATACCCCCGACAAGGTATAGGATGGGCCCTTGCATTGTGCGGCAGGACGTTGTATCATTGCTAGGCTCATTGTAATGGTTATCGGTTAGAGAAACTCCCCACAAGTTAAAGTATATTATTTTCAAATTGCTTTTATTGCATATCTTATTGTAAAGCTTAAATGATTTTCACTTCATGTTCATGTATTGATTCAGTTTAGTTGCTTTCAGTTATTCAGTTCAGTTATTGGTTTACTCATCCATATTATTGATGTCATTCGACCTGCATCCTTTTATGATGCAAATACAGGTGTTCAGAATTATCAACAGACACTTCGTTGAGATCACTCTACACTCTAGTTAGCTTTGGTGAGCCTTCTTGTATTCTGGAGGACTTCACAGTTACTTTCAAGTTAGTAGTTTTGAGGTGTCGTGGGTCTTGTCCCGACATTCATCTTTATACAGTAAAGTATTCATAGATAGACGGTTTTGGAGAGTCTTTTATTTTTAGATATTTTGCTTAAAACTTATGTTTCATACTCAATATATTTAGCGAAGTTTTGAGATTCAACAAACTGTTTTTTAAAACATTTATTTCAATTTGATTCTTATGTATGCTTAGTCTTCCGCTTGTAGTCAGCCAGGATGAGGGCTCGCTTGAGGGCCATCAATGGTTCTTGAGTGCCGGCCATGTCCTTGTGTAGGCTCGGGTCGTGAGATATTAAATCCTTTTTATTAGTAATACTACCAAATGAAAGGTATTAGTTATACATCTTAGGGAAAAGAGTCGGATATACCCCTTAACTTTGTAATTTAGAGCTGATATACCCCTCGTTCTGAAAGTGACTTAATTATTTTTCTATTGTTACACAAATGACTCACATATACCCTTTTCCTCTAACGGAACTGAAGGAAAGAATTTTAAATTAATTTTAATTAATTTTTTATTTAAAAAGATAATCCATAAAGGGATATATTTTATCCTGCTCACATTGATTTTTTACCTTTTTAATTCAATGGATAATTTGAATTTATTATTTTGATGGTCAAATTTATTCTTTTCACTTATTTTCCTATAATCTTTACTATAGATATCCTAAAAAATTACAGATATAAATACTAAATTAATACAATAGCAAAAAATGTAGTTTTAATTTTTTTTTCTGTTTTTTTTTGTTTACATTTTTTTCTTTTTATTTCTTTTGTTTTACACTAAAGAATGAAAGAGAAATTGCGATAAAAATAAGAAACTCAAATAATAATAATCAAAGAAGTTAAAAAATAATTTAAGTTTGAAAAATATCAAATACAATCTTTTTTTAATTATTAAAAAAAAAAAATTCAAATTAATTTTATCACTTTTGTAATGGCAGGGGTATATGTGAGCAACTTTTGTTAAGGTGCGGGGCATATGGGTGCCAATTTTGTAATGGTAGGGGCATATATGAGCCACTTTTATAACGAGAGGCATATCAGCTCTAAATAACAAAGTTGAGCAGTATATCATGACCTTTTTCCCTATATCTTATTATATCGTGTAGGGTGTATAACTAATCTATGAATTTGTTATACATAGGCCCAAAATTTCTACCAAACATAATACTAAATAATACCATAATTAATTCATAGACTATTTCATCTAATACTTCCTACCAAGCGAGCCCTTATATGTATACTCACCCTTATTTTTCTACACCATTTTATTTTCATATTACTAAAGTATTTCTGTTTTTTAATATTTGGAAAACATCAGGTGCAGTTCGAGGGACAAGTGACAATTGAGTTATCTTAGTACCTGATGAGTCTTCAGACTACAATTCAACGTGAGCTGCTTAGTGGTTTAGCTCACACCAAGTGACAATCTAAAAATGCTAAAACAAAAATCAAATGTTATTTCAGTATGAGTTTCATGTTATTATTTATTGATACACGTATTTTATTTTATAAGCTAAAACTTTCAAAAAGATTTAAATTATCACAATTTAATTTATTTTTTTCATATGCATCCAAATGATTTAGATAATAGAACAAAGAGTAAGAGAAACTCACTGTCGAGTATCGGAAATTTGGACGAAAGAGTGGAGCTAGAAAGAACTAGTTGGAAGAATAAAAATATTACTCCGTCATCCTAATTAGAACACCTTTGAAATTTATAAATAAATTTTAAATATTTGTTTAACTATAAATTATTTCATTAAAGTAAAAATAATAATTTATAGTCTAAAATAAATCTAAAATATTTGTGTAACTATAAATTATTTCATTAAGGTAAAAATAATAATTTAAAACTAAGTTATTTTTAATAATAAAAATATGACATTTTTTAAAATAGACTAGAAAGAAAAATGTGTCACATAATTCATGCTTAAAATAGAAACGGAAGAAAAAGAAAATCAATAAAAATTACAACAAAAGAATGTTAGCAAAATTCATGTCTATATCTATATTAATATAACATAAAAATGTAAAAAAGGATACCATGTAGATTATTTATGGCCTAATAATACGGAAATGCAGCAGTAAAATTTTACATAAAAAACATTGGAATTGAACCCGCAACATTGAAGTTTCAAAACTTGACCTTTCATCACTGGCACCAGGCGCCTACTTGTTTCTAGGGATGGAAAGTTTAATATTTATTGTCTATGTTATATATACATATATATATATAAATGTCGTGGCACCCCTCCCTAACACATAGATCTGCCCCTGCTCATATCAAATGTTTTGTACGTGAATTCGGTGGGAATGTTGGGTGCACTCATGACCAAATGATATTTTGGGCTGTGACATGCTAAGATAATTTATTTTTAAAAAAATATAATTTTTTGCTAAATAAAATTTGTGACGGATTTTATTAATTAACTACATAAATTGGCGGTCACTAATGTTTGTTCTTTAATAGCGTTTGCTACAGATGACCCGCTTCTCTTGAGAAGAAGAATTGTAATTCTCCACTCTAATATTTCATGATTCGATATTAGAGTCTATAATAAATATTAGTTTGTACTTGATAAAATGACATCTAAATAAATAGAAGTTTGTTTTTGTATCATCAATATATACTACCTTTCTAGTGGTGATTCAAGTTTATTTAGTAGGTTATTAATCCTAATTACTCTTAATCTTGTAGCCTTAAACATGTAATGTGGAAGCAGACATATGTGTTGCCAAAAAAACCCGAAAGGGGCCATTCTTTTTGAACCATACTAAAAAAAAAGTAGGTCATTCTTTTTTTGAAGATTAAATTACACTAACAATATAAAAACCTAAACATAGATAGTATGTGAGATGGTAAGGGAGGACTAACTTTTAGATGATGCGGGCAGTACAATGAGATGCATAGTTGCATTGTTGGGAGGTAATTCTAATTGAAGAGGATATAGTTTGCCATTTAATTTGTTGCGTAAACACAAGGTAACATTATTGAGCCCTGTTTCTTCCTCCAATTTTTGTGTCAATTCCTTTAAGCCTTGCTTTTTGAACCGAAATGAAAGCTCTTCCAATGTGTCATTCACATATCCCTTCTCGTCTGCCACATAGTAATAAACTAATCGACCTTCCGATTTCGACTTCGTACCATCAAATCTTGACTACACATTAATTAAATAGTTTGGTTAAGAATATATTAATTGTAATTCAAATATTAACATGTGTTTTATGCATGTAGTATTATTTACACAATTAAGAAACAACGAAACAACTTAGTTTTATGCAAGTAAAAATAAATGTTTGCCAAACACTTTTGCTAATGCTGGATTTTGTTCAAGTATTATTATTTATACATACATACAACATGCATGTTGTTATTCTATTTTTCAGATGCATTGTTTATAATGCATAAAACCTAACCTCAACGTTATTTAGCACATACAATTTACTTTATTTTTGCGTTAGACTACATAGAAAAAACTAACCTCAAAATTGGAAGACCTCGAAAATGTGAAACGAAAAGAGGAATTCGAAGTATCATGATCTAATGATCCAGTTTGCTGTGAAATACTTTTGGGTGGTTCTAAATGAACATGTAATGATTGTGGTTGTTGTGAAATATTATTGGAAGGTTTTATATCAATATGTATTATTGATTCTGGTTGAGGCAATAATTCAATAATATCAACTTCCCATAAGATCCAATCTTGATGTCTAAAAGGTACATCGTGAGTAATTGAATTTCTAAAAGGAGGTAATCCACCATTTGCCCGTAGATATTTCCCATAGCTTGTTTTGAATTTCACTAATGATGAAACTTTAATAGGTTCCCATTCAATTGATGAATCCAATTTAATGGGCAAATTTTGAACAACTTTAAGACCCGTTACTCCAAGAAGAAACTGTTCATTTGTTGCCATCAGGTATTTACCATACCAGCTTTTCAAACGTACAACATTATCCATTCCTTCACCAAATTCAATTCCCCATTTTGCACTTTTACAGCTTCCATCACGATGTTGGAATACCGTTTTTTCATCTGAGTTAGCATGCAAGAATTTCCCATGGTGGCTTCTTAGCCTCACATATTTCGCTTTATATAATAATTCCATCCTTCAATTCTATAACTACTAAATACAAACGATGAAATTTCAAGAACAGGGGTTGATACACGTTACACTAAAATTCTGAATCAGAAAAGAAAAGCAAGGTCAAATTGATTAAACAATCAATATGTCCTACAAATAACTCAATCTTTTAATGTATAATTTTGCATGGTAGATCTTTACCCTAACAGATTTGACTTTCTGAAAGAATTCCATCATGGATTCCTATAAATATAAAAGATAAATAGAAAAGAGGAAGTTCCAAAACCATTTGAAAACCACGCATGACACTACAAATTCGAATTAGAAGAGATCAAATAAAAAAAAAACGACAAATCCATTCGGTGATCAATTTTCTAAAAAGAAATGTAATTTTTAAACGAATTTTGTTTGTTACCTTACTTGGTATCCACTATATTGTTATACGTAAATGAATCATATTTGGATAGGGGAGAAATTTTAGCAAATTGTAGACGCGAGGAAAGGAATATAGAGGAAGTTGTGGATCAATGACTTATTAAAGGTTGTGAGGAAAAAAAATGAAGGATAGAGAGATAGGATCATATAATAAATGTTGGCTCAGATGAGTCATTTACTTTAAGCGTTAAAAGAAAAAGTACTACTATAAAAAAAAAATCTCTTTACTTTTAATTGAAGTTCTCTTCCAAGTTTGTTCCTCTCTATTTATCTTCTATTCATTTTCTCAAGATTATTATTTGGGTAGGGACTGTCACAATCCGATTTCTCAAGACATAATGCTACCTATCACATCGCACCAGAAGTAAGTCAAACTCATAGCCCAAAACTAGGAGTAACGGGATATCATGCTGTCACGACCTAGACCATCGTGATTGGCACCCACGCTAACCCTCCGGTGGGAGAACCATTACTACAACCCAAACTAAACAACTCAACCAAAAACTAAGGCATTTAAAGATACAAAAGCAGGTTTAAATGCTAAAGGAAAAATAGAGTTCCCATAAACTCCAAAGTCTAATCAAACAACTGCGGAAATAATGCCTAGAACTTGAAAGTCAATGTACCAAAACTCTACCAAGGATCATAAGTCTAAGGAAATGGGTACAACCCAATTAAACATAAGAAAATCTAAAGTACTAGTCTAAATCCGAAGATGTGGACATAAACGAAAAGAGAACTCATGGCAGCCCGGAAGAACTGACTCACCCTTGAATTCAATTAATCATTGATCTTCTAAGCGAGGTCTGTCAATAGCCACCTGGAGATGCTCTTTACTCAACAAATAAAGAGCAAGTGCAGTATCAGTACACAACAATAGTGTACTGGTAGGATCACACGACTATCCCAATAGGCGAAACATATATAAGTCATTACAACATAATAAACATGCATACACCGAACATATACAATATCAATTATCACTTACGAACAACGTACAATTTCACAATTCTCAAGATATACAGTTATGTCAAGTCAATGGTCCTCTCATGGATCCCACAACCAAACAGTTAATGTACCGGTACGTGGTACCCGTTCCAAGTTAGTGTGTTGGATCGTGACACCCGTTCCAATGTTTTTTCTGGTACGTGGCAACCGATCTCAGTTAGTGTGTCGGAACGTAACACCCGATCCATTCAACAAGCCACAATCACAATCACAATGTACATTCTCATAATCATACAATCAAGTCATGATTCATGGCATACAATTATTCAATCATCCTCATTTACGATTAGTGTGATCAATAATGCAACATTCACATAAATACATGCATCATAATGAAGTAATTACAAATACATATCACACCAACATGAAATCACAACTAGCACCTACCTCGAACAAAGCTTGAATCCCTTAAGAAACTTGATTCTTCCCTTTTCAGATTCGTTCCCCTTGTTCTTGGTCTACAAATAATCAATATGACACGAAAATTAATAAATGATGTCTAATTACCCGGATTAAAACCAACACTATCAACCCTAGATCCCAATATTCAAATTAGGGCTTTTCCCACCATCCAAACAGTTCCAAAACCCTTCCCCAACAATAATCACCCAAGAAACTACATTCTACGAATCGAAAAAATGGATTCGGAGAGTGAAAACCTTATCTTTAGCCTCAAGAATGGTGGAAAACTGTCAAGAAAACACCTGGGGCCATTCCTTAGCTCTCAAAGTTGAAAAGTGCAGAATAAAACATTTTCGGGGTTTATTTCTGACTTAAGTCACGTCTGTCTCGCCACAACAGTCCTCACCCCGCTACAGTGGCGCCGCCCTGGAAGTAAAATCCCACCTTAGCGGCTTGGACGGAAATAGTGAGCAATTTTAAGAATTCCCAATCCCCCATTTCACAACACACCTTTATCCCATTACACTTAGAAGCTATCCTCTCACGCTAAGATCAATTTCGGGAGTTCTACTCGCCCGAATTCAATTATGTAAAGTCGTACGGGTTCCTTAACGTCTTAGCTATGTACTCATGTAATAAAATTCATAATTAGATCTCCCATTTATTACCAGATTTCCCTAGGCTTCACTGACTCCGATTTCGTCCAATTATGGACTTGGTTGGGAAATTTCAAGATACTACCAAAAAGAATTTCGGCCCAAATTTTTTCCCCGTTGACTTTTCTATAACGACGAAAACCGATCGTTACAATAGATACCAATTTATCCATCACTCGTCCCCGAGTGACAAACTAGGAAAAACAAGCTAAAGCAAGAGTGGAGTAATACCTAAATCAACGAATAACTGGGCATACTTTTCTCACATGTCTTTCTCGGTTTCCCAAGTAGCTTCCTCAATCGAATGATGTTTCCATTGAACTTTCACAGACTTGATCTCTTTGGTCCTCATCTTCTGGACATCACGAGCAAGAATTGTAATCGATTCCTCCTCATACTGAAGGTCTTTGTCTAGCACCACTGAGTCCCATTTTATGATGTAATCTCTGTCACCATGATATCTCTTCAACATGTACACATGAAATACCGGATAAACTCCCGATAGGTTAGGAGGTAAATCCAATCTATAAGCCACTGGCCCTACACATTCAAGAACCTCAAAGGGACCAATGTATTGCAGACTTAGCTTGCCCTTCTTGCCAAATCTCATCACCCCTTTCATAGGTGATACCTTAAGAAGAACTTTCTCTCCAATCTGAAAGGCGATGTCTCTTACCTTATGGTTTGCATACTTCTTCTATCTACTTTGGGCTGCTAAAAGCTTAGCTTGAATATTTCTCACTTTATCTTGAGCATCCTTCACTAAATCAACCCCCAAAGGTTTCACATCTCCATCCTCAAACCATCATATGGGTGATCTACATCCCCTCCCATAGAGTGCCTCAAACGGTGCCATATCGATGTTGGAGTGATAACTATTATTAGGAGAACTCACACAACGGTAGGAACTTATCCCAATGCCCTCAAAAATCAATCATACATGCCCTCAACATGTACTCTACCACTTTAACAGTCCTATCTGACTGTCCGTCTGTCTATGGATGGAAAGTTGTACTAAAAGTGAGTAGTGTGCCCAATTCTTCATGTAATTTCCTCCAAAACTTGGAGGTGAACTGTGTACCACGGTCTGAGATGATAGAAAGGGGCACCCCGTGTAGCCTTACTATATCCTTTACATAAACCTTCGCCAATTGTGAAGCATTATAATCTATTCTGACCAGAATAAAATAGGCTGACTTAGTCAATCGGTCAACCACTACCCAAATAGAATCAAACTTCCCCAAAGTCTTGGGAAGACCAACCACAAAATCCATAGCTATCCTTTCCCACATTCATTCCAGAATTGGCATTCTCTAAAGCAAACCTACAGGCCTTTGATGTTCATACTTTACTTGTTGGCAATTTTGATACTTAGCCACAAACTCCGCTATACCTTTCTTCATGCCAGGCCACCAATAATTTTGCTTCAAATCTCGATATATATTGGTCACACTCGGATGAAAGAAATATCGTGAACCATGGGATTCTATCAACAATTCCAGAATCAAGTTGCCCACTCTAGGAACACAAATCCTTCATTTAAAACTGAGCACACCTTCCGCATCAAGAGTGGTCTCTTGTGCCTTACTATTCACGGTCTTCTTTCTAAGCTCATTCAAATTTTTATCCTCAAACTGTTTGGCCTTGATCTCCTCAATGAACGTGGCCCTTACTTCAATGCTAGCTAGCTAGCACCCTACCTTTCTCTGAGATGCCCAACTGCATGAACTTCGATTCCAAGGTTTGCATTTCCTTAGCCAAAGGTCGCTTAGTTATACTCAAGCAAGCTAAACTACCCATACTCACCGCCTTTCGACTTAGTGCGTTCGCCACAATATTAGCCTTACCCGAATGATATTGGATGGTCACATCATAATCCTTGAGTAACTCCATCCACCTTTGCTGTCTCAAATTCAGATCCTTTTGGGTGAATACATGTTGTAGACTGCGGTGATCAGTAAATACCTCACACTTAACACCATAGAGATAATGACGCCATATCTTATGAGCAAAAACTCAATGTGTTGGATAATTCCTCTCATGAACCTTCAACTGTCGCGATGCATAAGCTATAACATTCTTATCTTGCATTAACACAACACCCAAACCCGAATGTGAAGCATCACAATGCAACACCCAAACCCGAATGTGAAGCATCACAATAAACTATAAAATCTTTACCTTCAATCGATAATGCTAGGTTAGGTGCTATGGTCAAGAGAGTCTTGAGCTTTTAAAAGCTCTCTTCGCATTTTTCAGTCGATTCAAATGGTATCTCCTCTTTGGTCAAATTTGTCAAATGCATGGCAATAGAAGTAAAGTTCTTCACAAATCGACGATAGTAGCTAGCGAGCCCCACAAAGCTTCTAACTTTAGTCATAGAGCTAGGCCGAACCCAATTCTTAACCACTTCAATCTTTTGGGGATCTACCATTACCCCATCTTTTGAAATTACATGCCCCAAAAAGACAACCGAAGTCAACCAAAATTCACACTTAGAAAATTTTGCATATAACCTTTGTTTCCTAAGGACACCCAGAACAATACGAAGATGGTCGACATGCTCTTCCTCACTTTTCAAATACACCAAAATATCATCAATAAAGACTATAACAAACGAATCAAGAAAGGGATTGAACACACCATTTATCAAACTCATGAAAGTTGCAGGCACAATTGTCAACCCAAACGACATAACTAAAAACTCATAGTGTCCATAGAGGGTTCTAAACGTCGTCATGGGTACATCCTCAGGCCTAATCTTTAACTGATGGTAACCAAACCTTAGATCAATCTTAGAGAAAACTGATGCACCTTGCAATTGGTCAAAAAGATCATCTATCCTAGGGAATGGGTACTTGTTTCGAATGGTGACCCTATTCAATTGATGGTAATCTATACATATCCTCATACTACCATCTTTTTCTTAACAAACAATACAGGAGCACCCCTCGGGGAAGCACTAGGATGAATGAATCCTTTATCAAAAAGTTCTTGGATTTGAGCCTTAAGCTCTCTTAATTCTGTTGGAGCCATGCGATATGGATGGATAAAAATAGGGCGGGTACCAGGCTCTAAATCAATGCAAAAATCTATATCTCTGTCCGAAGGCATACCAGAAAAATCAGTAGGAAACACTTCTCTAAATTTTGACACCACAGGAATATACTCAATAAAGGGAGACTCAACCTCCACATCCCGAATATGAGCCAAATAAGCCAAACAACTCTGCCCTACCAGTTTCCTAGCCCGAATGAAGGATATGATCTTAGCTAGCTTAGGCTTGTACACCCTTTCCCACTCTAATTTTTCCCTACCGGGGATTTCTAGAGTCACAGATTTTGTATTACAATTTACAAAACATAATAGGGGGACAACCAAGTGATGCCTAAGATTATATCAAAGTAAGTCATATAGAAAATCACCAAATCAGCCCAAGTCTGAAAACCCATAAATAAAATAGGACAAGTACGATAGACAACAACTATGACAAACTCTCTAACTCGGGTAGAAACATCGATGTAGGCATCAATTATATCATAAATCATAGCAAATTCTGAGGTAAATCGCACGGACACATAAGAATAAGTAGATACCGAATCAAATAACACATAATCCATCTGGTCACAGAGAAGAATAGTACCTGTGATCACTGCGTCTGACGCCTCCGCCTAGGTCTTTCCAAAAAGGCATAACACTGAGCCCTGCCATCTTGACGGGCAACTTCCCTGCCTGGATAAACTGTACCTCTGTCTGCGTTACCATTTCCCCAACCTCCACGGCCTCACTAATTTCCTCCTTACCCACCTTGTGGATGCCCTCAACCATTATTACCATTTCCTGCGGGTACCACTGCTCTAGACTATGGTTGTGCGGAATCCAACATGCGCGAGTGGGGACAATCTCTCCTCATGTGCCCAGGCTCTCCACAGTTATAACAAGTACGATCAAAAGATGGTCTGCTGCCCGCTGAAGGTGCGGCTCCCTGGCCATCTTGAATCAAATGATGAGGTGGAGTTCCCGAGTAATTACCTGTAGAAGTGGGAATAGCGGACTGAATTGGCCGGGCTGCAAGCGTCGGCCTCCCTGAACCTCTGAAGTAAGAACCCTGTAAGTTACCTAAATTCTTGGCTTTCTAAGCCAATGCCTTAGCCCGACCATCTCGCCTTACCCCCTCCACTTTCTTCACAAAATTGGTTACCTCATTGAAGCTTTTTCCTACAGAGGTCATATGAACAGACAATACATGCAACTCAGAATTTAGTCCCTTCACAAATAGGCGGATCCTCTCTTCCTTAGTAGTCACCAATTGCGTAGCATATCTAGACAAAGCATGGAAATTAGCCTCATAAGCAGCCACATACATACCACATTGCTCCAAAGCCATAAACTCATCCTTCTTACGATCCCTCAAGGTCTGGGGCATATATTTCTCCAAAAATAGAGCATGAAACTGGGTCCAAGTAAGTGGGGCTAAAGTTGAAGATATGCATTCCACATAAGCTCTCCACCACTACTTAGCCTCGCCCTGAAGTTGAAAAGTCACAAACTCTACTCCATGCTTATGGACAATTCCCAACTTATGAAGCCTCTCATAACAATCTAGGATGAACTCATAGGCTTCCTCACTCTCAGAACCATGGAACCCCGGAGGTTTCAACTTCAAGAACTTAGTCAACATCTCATGCTCATTACCAGTCATAACAGGACGTAACAAAGGACGGAAGAAAGCATCATTACCTACAGTTCCACCCAGCTTGGGGACAGTGGTAGCAATAGGGGGATTAGCGGGAGCTTAAGTTGCTTGAATAGAGGGAAGCACTCCAGGACCAACCAATCCTTTCAAGAATGACATAATCTGTTGAGCTAACACTGAGTCTAAGGGAGGAATACCTGTAGTCTCAGCCTGCACCTCTTCCTCTTGTCCAACATTCTCCTCACCCTCAACCTCAACATTCTCCTCTATCTCTTCATGATGCGCATGAGGATTCTCATTTCTGGGAGCATCCCCAACCGAAGCTCCATCCCTAGTATGTGCTACTTTTCCTCGGCCTCTGCCCCTTGCTTTTCCTTTACCCTTGACTCGATTGAGACCTCTTGCTGTGGATTCCTCAGATGGTGTGTTGACGGGAGCTACGGGTCTGATGCTATTGAACCTAGTGTTAACCATCTGCGGACAGAAGAGTGAAGGAGATTAGATACCAATTCGAATCACCAGATACCAATTGGAATCAAGTTATAGCACGAAAGGAGACGAGAGAAAATAGAAAGATTTTCTAAAGTCCTATAACCTCTCGAAGAAAAGTACAGACGTCTCTTTAATGTTCTGCAGGACTCTACTAGACTCATTTTGGTACATCGAGATCAATGAACCTAGGGCTTTGATACCAACTTTGTCACGACCCAAGCCATCGTGATTGGCACCAACAATGACCCTCCGGTGGGAGAACCATTACTACAACCCAAACTAAACAACTCAACCAAAAACTAAGGCATTTAAAGATACAGAAGCAGGTTTAAATGCTAAAGGAAAAATAGAGTTCCCATAAACTCCAAAGTCTAATCAAACAACTGCGGAAATAATACCTAGAACCTTAAAGTGAATGTACCAAAACTCTAACAAAGATCTAACGTCTAAGGAAATGGGTACAACCTAATTAAACATAAGAAAATCTAAAGTACTAGTCTAAGTCCGAAGATGTGGACATAAATGAAAAGAGAACTCATGGTAGCCTGGAAGAACTGACTCACCCTTGAATTCGATTGATCACTGATCTTCTAAGTGAGGTCTGTCAATAGCCACCTGAAAATGCCCTGTACTCAACAAAGAAAGAGCAAGGGCAGTATTAGTTCACAACCACAGTGTACTAGTAGGATCACGCTGCTATCCCAATAGGTGAAACATATATAAGTCATTACAACATAATAAACATGCATACACCGAACATATGCAATATCATTTATCACTTACGAACAACGTACAATTTCACAATTCTCAAGATATACAGTTATGTCAAGTCAATGGTCCTCTCATGGATCCCACACCCAAACAGTTAATATACCGGTATGTGGTACCTATTACAGGTTAGTGTGTCGTATCGTGACACATGTTCTAATGTTTTTACCGGTACGTGGCAACCGATCCCAGTTAGTGTGTCAGAACGTAACACTCGATCCATTCAACAAGCCACAATCACAATCACAATGTATATTCTCATAATCATACAATCAAGTCATGCTTCATGGCATACACATATTCAATCATCCTAATTTACGATTAGTGTGATCAATAATGCAACATTCACATACATACATGCATCATAATGAAGTAATTACAAATACATATCACACCAACATGAAATCACAACCATCACCTACCTCGAACAAAGCTTGAATCCCCTAAGAAACTTGATTCTTCCCTTTCTAGATCCATTTCGCTTGTTTTTGGTCTACAAACAATCAATATAACATGGAAATAAATAAATGACGTCTAATTACCCAGATTAAAACCAACACTATCAACCCTAGATCAAACCCATGATCTCAATATCCAAATTAGAGCTTTTCCCACTATCCAAGAAGTTTGAAAACCCTTCCCCAACAATAATCACCCAAGAAACTAAGTTCTACGGATTGAAAAAAAGGATTCGGGGAGTGAAAACCTTACCTTTAGCCCCAAGAATGGTGAAAAACTGTCAAAAAATACATGGGGCCGTCCCTTAGCTCTCAAAGTCAAAAAATGCAGAATAAAATGTTTTTGGGGTTTTTTTCCTACTTAAGTCGCGTCTATCCCGCCACAACGGTCCTCACCCTGCTACAGCGGCTCTACCCTGGCGGAAAAATCCCGCCTTAGGGGCATGAACGGAAATAGTGAGAAATTTTAAGAATTCTCAAACCCCCATTTCACAACACACCTTCATTCCATGACACTCAGAAGCTACCCCCTCACACTAAGATCGATTTCAAGAGTTCTACTCGCCCGAATTCAATTCTGTAAAGTCGTATGGGTTCCTTAACGTCTTAGCTATGTACTCATGTAATAAAATTCATAATTAGATCTCCCATTTGTTACCAGATTTCCCTAGGCCTCACTGACTCCGATTTCGTCCAAATCTAGACTAGGTTGGAAAATTTAAAGATACTACCAAAAAGTATTTTGGCCCAAAAAAATTTCCATTTGCTTTTCTATTACGATGGAAAATGGTCGTTACACATGCGGAAGAAAACATAAGGTGAATGGGGAATAAAATCAAAATAGAAGAAGAAAAAGACCAAGAAATGAACTGATAAATACATAACAAGACAAGCTCAAGATCTTACATCAGTTGTTAATCAAGCATCTAGTAAAAAAAAGGACTAGAAAGGCTTTCAAAATACAAATAAGTAGAGAACTGTCTCCAAAAACTAAATAAAAACCAGTCCTAGCCAAGACAGATGTATATCAGTAACTCAAAACATCAAGAGCTCACCCGAATCTCTTAACCCAAAAGCTGCTCCACACGAGATCCAAATCAACGACGACCACTCATACTATGATTTGTATGGTGCAGAAAAGTAGAATGAGTACCAACAAACAGGACTCAGTAGGCATTGGCCTTGGCCAGTTCTTAAGAACTTCTATCTTTTGAGCATCAATCTTTATTCCTTCATCAGATACACTATGACCTAAGAATGCCACAGATTTCAACCAAAACTGACATTTAGAGAACTTTGCATACAAATTACATAATAAAGAATTCATAACATCTGCCGCAAGTTATTAGCATGGTCGTCTTCCGATCTTGAATACATCAAAATGTCATTTATGAATACTATCACAAACACATTTAGAAATGGCTTGAACACCCTATTCATTAAATCCATAAAAGTTGTTGGTGCATTTGTTAGCCCGAATGACATGACTAAAAATTCAAAATGATCATACCGTATTTGGAAAGTTGTCTTAGGTATATATTGAACTTTGACCTTCACTTGGTGATAACCCAACCTCAAGTCGATCTTTCAAAAACACTTAGCACATTGTAACTGATAAAAAAAATCATCAATTCTAGGAAAGTGATATTTGTTCTTAATCGTTACGTTATTCAACTATTGGTAGTCAATGCACATTCTCAACGAGCCATCTTTCTTGCATCCAAATAAAACCGGTGCTCCCAATAATAACATACCAGGCCTTATGCATCATTTTTCTAACAAGTATTTTAATTGCTCCTTCAACTCCCATAATTAATCGAGGCCATTCTACATGGAGGGATGGAGTATCTAGAATTTCATCAATACCATACTCTACTTCTCGTTTAGGAGGCAAACCCGAAAGACCTTCAAGAAATACATTGGGAAATTCACTAACCATCTGAATGGATTGAAGAGTTGGTGGCTCTGCATCTATATTTTTCACTCTCACCAGATGACATATGTATCCTTTGGACATCGTCTTCTTTTCCTTAAGATAAGAAATAAACTTACCTCTGGGCACACCAATATTACATTTCCATTTGAGGACTACCTTTTTTAGAAAATGGAAATTAATATCTTAGTTCGGCAATCTACCATGGCATAACAAGAAGCTAACCAATCCATACCCTTTGTAACATCAAAATCTACCATTACTAGGTCAACAAGGTCAGCCAATGTATCTCGATCACAAACATTTACAAAGAAATTCTGATAAAACATTCTAACTATAATAGACTCACCAATCAGCATAGGCACTTCAAATGGTTTAACCAATAATTTTTGTGTTTTTAACTTCCCAGCAATAAATGGAGTGACATATGATAATGTAGACACCAAATCTATTAATGCATATACAATATGTGAAAAGATGGACAATCTACTTGTAACCACATCCAGTGAAGCTTCCAAATTACGTCGATCCCCTAGAGCATATTTGTTATCCTGAACTTCACTAGAACTAGTTGCTCCTCTAGATCTTCTACCACGACCTACATGCATCTGTAGTCCCCTACCAAAAGAAGTTATTGATGATGCCGAATTAAAAACTGATCTAGTAGGCTGTACTACACCACTAATGCCCCAATGGGGGAAATTTCTCATCATATGTTGCGGTGTACAAAACCAAAAACAAACATCTCTCCCAAACCTATATTCACGTGGATGATTTCTTCCAAATTCTTCACAAGGCTGTCGAGGAGGTCTTGATTGGCTCGTACTTCCCTTCTCTTGATGACCTGCTATTTGTGAACCTTGGCTTGAACTTCTTTGTCAAAATTGATTGCCCATAAAACCTTGACACTAGAGTGGAGCCCTAGCTGTAGAGTAGGAAGATGATGGCCTAGGCGGCCTGTTAAAGAATCCAGGCCTAAACTTACCTTGGGATGGCGTAAATTGCCTTATGGATCCTTCTTGGAAGGCCCTGTTTTTGAATCTTGTGTCCTCATTTTCCTTTGATCCTTCAATTTTACGCAAAATCTTGCATCCTTTCTATATTTATGTATTTATTTAACGAAGAAATAGTTATATCTCTAACCAAATAAGAATATAATCTATCCCCGAATCGATGAACTCTCTCCTCCATAATAGCTACTACATTAGGAGCATACCTGGCCAATGAATTAAATTTCAAACTGTACTCTGAAGCTTATATCCCCTTTGTGGAGATTTAAGAATTGATCTGCACGGGCCTCTCGGATCTCCAATGGAAGATAATGGTCAAGGAAAGCCTTTTTGAACTCTTTCCAAATAGTTGAAGGTGCATTTGTCCTCCTAGATTGCTTCCAAGCTTGTACCACAATATAGCCACACCCTTTAATCTATATGTTGCTATCTCAAGTGCTTCTTTACCACTTACATGTATAACATCCAAAGTGCGTTGGATCTGATCTATAAAGTCTTGTGTATCTTTATTAGGATCTCATCTTGTGAATGATGGATGGTGAAAATTAAGAAAATCATGTATCTGCATGCTAGCTGTCCTATCTATATAACTAGTGCCTGCAAATGGATCTTCTTGGCCTTGGTCATGGCCAGCAACTATACGAGTCAATAATTGGACTGTGTTTTTCAAATCATGCTCTCTAGCATGAATAGGGGGTTCTATCAGTGATGTTTTGCTCCTTAGATCTTCTGGAGATTGAGAAGTCGGGGAAGTATGTGATAGAGACTCACCTTAAGCCTCACATTAATCAGCTTGACAAGGTGGTGGTTGGCTAGTCCCTTCTTGAGTAGCCACATCTACTTTTAGTCATTCTCTTAACCGGTATCTTTTCAATAAAAAAACAAATTTAGAACTTAGATATAATCCACCGACAATAATGTTACTATCGTATGATCTAAGAAATGAAAGAAAAGAGACAACTCCTACATGTCTCGTAACCTCCTATTAATAAATGTGGTGCACAACACATCCATAAGCAAGACTGTACACAATCACAACTTTGTACATTCTCAAAGATGATGTGCTCTGATAGTACTTTTGTCACGCCTCAATTCTCATTTAGACGGAAAGACACTCAATGCACTAAAGGCCCGAGAGAACCAACATATAACGTGTGCTTACTATGCATATAACTATGACAATTTTAAAGTTGTGTTAAGTTCATATAAGATGTAGAGATAAGAATCAACATGTGTAAACCCAAAACTTATATACAAGGCTTGACCGTTGAGTCCACAACTATAAAGATACAAGACACAATAAACTATATATATTAGTCTACAAAGCCTCTAAAATTTTGAAAACCTTAGTTTAGGATGGGACAAGGCCCTCTTACCATTAACGATCATACAGTAACAAAACAGGTGACAAAGACTTGGTAAGCCCTGAATCAACCTGGAGTGTCACCAATAACAGTCGTGTACATGTGCTACTACTAAAGAGTCTGATGTTCAATTGGGTTCTCCAGATTTATCCTGGACCCATGGGTGCAACCAAACTATGCTACCCCTCCAAAAGACGATATTCCAGACACAACAAATCCATCAAAACTTCTATTGTATGTAGTCTTGGAAAAAGTGGACCCAGACCACATGGACCTGTTTTAGCTAAAGTACACAAAGATGCAATGAGCCTGGTGATAACGCTCAAAATACTCTCTAAAAGAAATCCAAAGAGTAAGCGGTCGTTGTTAATAAAAAATACTCAACAAAGATTCTGGGTCGAATCCCATAGAGAGTGATATAGTGAAAGGAATTCTATCAAGAAATTTAAAATGTAAATCAATTTATTTGTAGCAGTAAAAACAATGGGTGAATAATTCTAGCAAATTTACGAAAATGACTTTTTATATCAAGAGTAACAATTAAACTAAAATTTCAAAAATTCAAAGAAGTAACAAGTAATCTAAGGGTGCGGAATATGAAATTGATGTCACATAAGAGTAGTTGTGTTGCTCTATAGTGCTGAACTCTCATGGATAGGCTAGGGCATCTTCAATGAAACTACTCATCTTTCCATCCTGTCATGCCTCAATTCCCGTTAAGAGGGAAAAGCACCTGATGCCCTAAAGGCCCAAAAGAACCAACATATAACATGTGCTTACTATACATATAACTATGGAAATTATAAAATTATGACAAATGCATATAGGATGTAGCTATAAGAATCAACATAAGTAAACCCAAAACTTATATACAAGGCTTGGCTGTTGAGGCCACAACTGTAAATATACAATACACAACTAAACTATATACATTAGTCTACAAAGCTTCTAAAAGATAGAAAACCTTAGTTTAGAATGGGACAAGGCCTCACCTTATACCCTTAACTATCTTACCGTAACAAAATAGATGCCAAAGACTTGTTAAGCCCCGAATAAACCTGGAGCTTCATCAATAGCAGTTGTGTACCTTGATCCTTCTAAATGGTCTACTAGCTGGAGTATATGTGCATATAGCATGTAATGCAGCACCCCCGCGAGGGACATTAGTACGAAAAATGTACTGAATATGTACGACAATAGCATATGTTAAACAAGGGCTCAAATGAAATCAAGTATCAATATCTATGTGCAAAGATCAGAATAGAAGACCACCTTTGCTTACTCTTGTAGGATCATGCATGTTACATTCTTTTCTTTACCTTTTTGTACGTTATAATCTTTGTAAGGCATGCGATACAAATGACCAACTGATGAGTGGTAGAAGAGGATGACCCATGCTAGGAATTTTAACTCCTGAGATGTTGTCCTCATAATTACATAACTTGGGATCGGCCCATGCTAGACTTTCACCCCTGAGCTGCCACTCTTGTCTACCAATTGGGATCAACCCAAGCTAGGTATTTCCCCCTGGGCTGCTACCCATAAATACACCGATTGCTTCACTTAGTTTCTTTAATCTTTAAGATCGTTGTTTTGGTGGTCATAATTATTTTTGAGATTTCAAACTATGGACCAGTTGTAGAAGACATGAGAATAATAACTTTAAGGAAATAACAATGAGATAAGGACTTATGTAACATCAATGTATTACTTATGAGCTTAAGGGTGTGTTTGGTATGAAGGAAAATATTTTCCAATTTTCTCATGTTTGGTTGGGTAAAATGTTTAGGAAAATGTTTTCCAAATCAACTCATTTTCCTCAAATTCAAGGAAAATGACTTTCCTTCAAAACTTATGAAAAACATTTTCCAAAACATTCCTCCAACTTCATATTACAATTTTTTTGTTGAAAAAATCAAATTTTTTGTTGAACAAATAAATTTAAAGCTTATTTTTAGAAAACATTTTCAACTTCAATTTTTTTATTTTTTTACCCACCCCCCCAAAAAAAAAAATTAAAGTTTATTTTTAAAAAATATTTCCAATTTCAATTCATTTTTTTTAACCCTCCCTAGGAGCTCCCACCCCTTTTTCTCCCTTGGTGACTCGAACTCGCAACCTTCGGGTTGAAAGTGAGGGGTGCTTACCATCCGAGCAACTCCCTCTCGTCAATTTCAATTCAAAAATTATTTTCTACTCTCTAGTAAAAAAAAGAGATATTTTCTCAAAAATAATTTCATTCATAAATCAAACACTAAAAATCTTTTCCGAAAAATATTTTCTACTCACCAACCAAACATGAGAAAATAAGTCAAAAGTCTACTTGTTTTCCAGGAAAACATTTTCCTTCATACCAAACACACCCTAAATGACACAATTAACTTCAATTGACTTAGAGAAAAATTCACCAAGCTTGTTGTCGTGAATATCATTTCTATACTAGCACATAGAAGGATAATTGTACAAATGTAGAGCAATGAACATATAATGAAGTAATTCGACACACTAAGGAGAGGGGAAATTAGTGTCAGCTATATTGGAGATCGTAATCTGCTACTATGTTTCCCTTACTAGTAATAGAGTTTAGGAAATTCACTATGTTGATATTAATTGCAAATATCCGATTTCATGTCAAGGAATATGGAATCGGTTAGCCATGCATACCATATTCTTTGACCAATAATACTTTCATGATTCAACATCCCTTTTAGGTGTTCATATATAGTATAAGTCATGATAAATAAAAATTAGAAGCTGCCACATTATGGTCCACATAAAATAGTAGCTAACTTTGACGGACAATGAGCCCATACAACCCTTAAACAAATCTGTATCACCACACCCTCTTTCTATGTCCAGTACATACCTTATATATATTTTCCCAAGATTACTCAAGTTGCCCCCAACAACAATGCACATAAAATAACCCTATATATTCTTTATCATAGCAACCAAATATTGAACTCACCATCCCTTGAGTTTTTAATGACAACACATTAATAATTTCTTACTCAAATTCACACATATGGAGGGAAAAAATGGAGCAGTCACCTTACCTCAATTTCTGCAACTTCTGTTTATAACTTGAACTCTTCTCTTTATAACTTGAACTCTTCTAGAACTTCAACTTCCCTTCACACTTAAACCAAAGTAGAAGATAAAACTCTTTTAATACTAAGAAAAATGAGTAGTAGCTTGTGGAATCATTCTACCTTGTACTTATACTTAAGCATGAATAACATGTTTTCCTAGTCTTCCATGGGAGAATTAAGCTAAATCCATAAGTGTTTATCTTACCTTGGTTTGCAGATATGAGGGTTTCTTCAAGAACGCTTGAAAGAATTTTAAGGCTGTTGTATTAAGCCTTGAGAGAAAAGACAGAGAACTAGAGTTAAATATTATTTTCTGAAGTGTTAAAATGAGTGAAAGGACCATCTTATATTGGATTTATATGGAGCCTTCTTGACCATTAAAAAAATCCTCTAGAACCTCCCTTTTTATCTCCATTTTCAGCCATTAATTGCTCGAGTAGGTGATGCACCTTCTTATGTACATCAAACTGCTCAAAAGGTCAAACTAGGTGATGCACCTACTTGCCTTTTCTTAATTGGGCTTAACTACATTCGGCCTTTGTAGATTTAGCTGTTGGTTTTTTTTCCCATTTATTTATTTATTTTTACTTAGTTTGGGCCTTAAGTAAGTCTATTAACATAGGTCTAAATCTGATCGATTAACCTTAGGACCTTTAACTAGATCCATATGGCTCAATTAGGTGATGCATCTAGTAGCTTAATTAAGCAAAGCAAGCAACTTACTATTTTAATCCATTCTCTAAATATTAATCCCTTTTACTTTAACTTAGCAGTTAAGTTGAACTTTAAGCTCAATTACGACCTTACTATCTCGACTTTAAATACTTTTGTTGGGGTTAACTTGGAGTACACATGTCAAGTATCATATGAATAAAATAACATATTCATAATAGACGGTGTTACAAATCTCATAGCATCAGTTCATAAAATCTCCTTTTGGTCTCTGATGAGTCGGCAATTTTGACTAATTTAGGACTTAATATCTAGTGTTTTAGTGTCCTCAATGCCTATTATATGTTGTAAACTGATGTTTAAATGCTACTTTACAACAATGAAGGCAAAAGAGCAAGGCAAGAACATTATCGGGCAAAAAGGAGCGAAAATGCTGAAGAAAAGAAAGACTGATTATCTCCAAAGCCACTCGGCGACTCACCGAGTGGCTCTTCAGCTCGTGAAAAGTTCCAGTAGGCCAGCCCTTGGACAAAGACAACTTGGTGATGGAAAGGGTGAATCAACGAACTGCCGACTAGATCAGCGAAGGAAGTTCTGATTGCCTAAAGTACATAATGAAAGTGTGGAAAATCCAAGCCAGTAAGGCGATGGAAGGGAGCACTCGACGAGTTGCTGACTTGGACGGTGAAGCTCGACTTACTTCTCCGAGTGGCTCAGAAACTGAAAATCTGGAAGAATATAAATGCGATTTTAAAAAGAGAGTTGAGGAGTTCTGCAGTTAAGGAGGTGATAGTTCTGAGTTTTTGAGAGTTCCTACATTGGTTTTTTTATCCCTAACACTGTTCTTCTAACACCCCGTATCCGAAAAAGGGAACTGAAGCAATTTTGGGAAAATTGTAGGTGCAAGCCACGAAGGCCACCTACGGCCCATGGATAGGACCACGGATCGTAGGTATGGTTTGTGGGTAGGCACCTAGTTAAGGGTTCAAAGAGTTGGAACCACGGCCCAAACCAATGGACCGTTGGTGGGACCACGGTCCGTGGTCGAGGGTCCATGGTCCAGACCCTCAGAGGTGACTTTCTGATGACCAACGACGGTCCACCAGGATAGGCCGTAGGTCAGACCACGGTTCGTCGACTGGGGTCCGTTGGTAGGCAACTGACATTTATTTTTAGGGGCAGTTGGGTCTTTTCCTAATTAATTAGTTCTTATACTGTGTCATTTTACCCTTCATTAAGACCCCTATATAAGTATTTTCAACCCCCAAATTAGCCCATTCACTTCATTCTTCCAAACTCACAAAAAAAGATCAATTCTTCTCTCCAAAATATTTCTCTGTCTAGAAACTTGAACAAGAAGAAGGATTTAACCTAGGGTTTCAAGTCAACTCTCAATTCTTCCATTGGTGAATAGCATTTGCATTCAAGGTATGATAGTTTTCATCCATGGATTCCTTCCATTCATGGAGTTCCCAAATTCCTCTATTTCTAAAGGTTGAATTCCCCAATTTAGTTAGGGTTTTCTTCAATTATCATGGGTTATTTTCATTGTTGATTTTAATGATTGAATTATGATCGCTTATGTATGAACTGATGAAATTGTAACACCTTAGAATCTAGTAGACTAAACTAGGGCTAGGTGTGAGGGCTAGAGAAAGGGAAGAGGGCAAGAGTCAAGGAAGAGGGCTAGGGAAGACCACTCATCCATAAACACTACCCACCTTCCCATGACTACCACCAAGGCTCGTGGTGAGGACCACGACTCATGGTGTGGCTCGCGATGGTGAGGAAGGAGCTACCCCAAGGATACCCACAACAGAATCCTCCACATGAGAGCCTTGACGGATCGTGGTGGTCACCACAGATCGTGGTTCCACTCTTGGAGGTAAGGTAGTGGCTATGTCATGCTGCCCAAAATGAGGACCCTCCCCACAAGCCACTTGACGGCTCGTGAAGGCCACCACGGGCGTGGGAGGTTTCCTGGTGATGCCTTAGATTTATAGGGGGAGGGGATGCCTAGCTACTGGTCCAAGGACCACGGAGGGCACCACGGCTCATGGGACCTCACGTGGTCATGATGCAGACCACTGTAAGTTGATGGTTAAATGGTCTTTTCCAATTATAATTAGACTAAAGCTATCTCACCCATTCAAGTCATTATTTCCAAAACCCAAAAGAAAATCAAAGATCTATCTCTCCAAAATATTTCTATCTCTAGAAACTTGAAGAAGAATAAGAAGAAGATTTAACCTAGGGTTTCAAGCTAAGGGTCCAATTCCTACATTGAAGGCTAGCATTTGGAGTCAAGGTATGATAGTTTTCATCCATTGATTTCTTTCATCCATGGAGTTCCCAAATTCCTCAATTTCAAAGATTAGAATTCCCCAATTGAGGTAGTTTTTTCTTCCATTATCGTGGGTTCTCTAAATTGTTGATTTAAATGATTGAATTATGATCTTCTATGCATGAATTGATTAATTACAATAATTTTTTATGATGATTATCCCCATGAACCCAATGTAATTCTCATGTTTTCAAGTTATGAATTTATGTTGTGGGATTTTGATCTTCAAGGAAGAGTTTTATGAAATTAAGCATGTATTACTAGTTTTATATGAATTTATGATGAAATACATATCTAACCCATGTTTTCTAAGAGTTGATGATTAAAAGTGGGTTTTGATCTCAAGGAGCTGAATTATGGACTTATGCATTTTCTTATGAAATATATGCAAATGTTTTAACGGTTCTTTGAGAGTAAAGTACCAATGATGATGATCATGATGTGTTATTGAAAGGTTTTATCATGTACACATAAGAGTAAGATGTGATAGGTTTTATCATAAAGTAAGGATTCTTAAGTTGAAAGGCTTTCTCACCTAATTGAATCAAAGATTAAAAGTGATCATGGATGGTGAAAGGTTTTCTCACGCATGGTCTAAGGAGCTATCCTAATGAACTTAGTTTGGATTGGTTATCCAAGGGCACCTTTTCATGAGTAATGAAGTCAAGTAAGAAATGACTATTTTGTGGGTATTTATGCTTAGTACCGAGTGGATATTGAATATGAGATTGAAGCTCTCATGTAGTAGAGTCCGGGTTTCCAAAGTAATCTCATGAGATGGGAGCCCTCACGTAGTAGAGTACGGGTTTCTAATAGCAATCTCATTATCCCATAACTATGAGCCCACATATATTTATTAGCTAGTGGATCCACTTAAGCTAAAAGTTTGAGGTTCTACCTTAGGCAAATAGAACAACCCTTTTCGGGATGGGAGACACCGGGGGATCATGTTATAGCTCACATGGTCTCTTGTCGGTTAAGGTTATTTCCCCACAAGTAATGATGAACCAAGGTTATTCAAGGAGTATCACATATTAATTTAAAGGATTTAAAGAAGAAGTTAATTTGCATTGACCATGATTTATGACTTATGTTTTATAACTCTTTCATATGATGTTTAATTTGGTCAATTGCATGTCATGAAATGAAATGTCCCTTTTAGCATGATTTCAATTTTTTTATGCATTGCTTTTATAGTTGGTACAATGTTTTGTACTAACGCATACTCTTGCCTACATTTTCCCCAAATGTAGGGTCCAATATTTAGGGTGTTCAATTTTGTGTCTATAAGTTGGTGATTTGACTGATTCCCAAACTTTGGTGAGTCCTCATGCTTCGAGGATGGACTCTTATTTTCTAGTTTCTTTCATGTATTTCTCTTTTGAACATGATGTATTGTCTAGGCCCAATTTTATTCTATTGTATTAGATGGCTATGATGAGACAAATGTATTAGACTTCCGCTTTGATTTTATAAAAATGTTTTGGACTTAGACTATTTTTACTCTTATTGTTCTATTTCTTATGTTATGAGAGCTAAGTGGCTTGTATGGAGTCCTTCGTGGTTCTATACGCCATGTTACATCTAGGGTGTTCCCTTGGGTCGTGAAAAACTTGGTAATCAGAGCACAAGGTTTAGAATGGTCCTAGGATATATCATAAGCCATATCTAGTAGAGTCTTGTTCATGAATGTGAAGAACACAACATTTATGAATGAGAGGCTACAAGATGATTAGGAAACTCCACTTCTTTCATTACTCTAAAGTCGTGCGATAAGAGTTTAACTCTATAGGGTCTCTCTCCTAATCCCTATTCTATGTTCTTCAGGATATGGATACTAAATGAGCTTTCACTAAAGGGAATGAGGGAGACAATGTTGATCAAGAAGCTCCTCCCCAATCCCCTCAAGCTCCGGTCGACCCTGTGGCCGAGAATGTGACTAATTCAGAGGTTAGGACTGATTTTTTACTGTTAGCTCAAGCTGTGATAGCCCAATCCAATAGGGAAGTTGTGAACCCCGTGAACCCAAATATGGGTACGACGGCATTTAGAGTGAGGAACTTCACTAGGATGAATCCTCGAGAAATCTATGCTTCTAAGTTTGAGGAAGGTCCTCAAGAGTTCATTGATGAGGTTGACAAGGTGTTGACTATTATGGGAGTGACTCCAAAGGAAAAGGCGGAATTGACCGCTTATCAACTAATGGGTGCTGCTCAAGTTTGTCACGACCCGAGCCTATGCCCCGGAAGTGACACGGCGTACTTGACCCCGAAGGAGTCTCGTACAAGCCTCTTAGCATTCATAACATTTGATACATAGAAATAGTGCAGAATTTAAAACTTTTCTTTAAATCCATACAATCCAAAACTTTATAAAAACATTTGAAACAGTGGAAGTCTATCATCTCACATGGCCATCTAAAAATATTATCTTGAACAAAAGTAGAGACACGACCCTTTACAATCAAAAGTCTAACAATTGTCTTTTACATGAAAGAAAAGAAACATCTAAACACTTGTCCTCGATCTATGAGAACATACCACTTAGTCTTGGAGGAATCTCAATCCAAGATTCAACTAGAGATAAAGCAACTCACTTGCCAGAACCTACACTTGTAGTAAAATAAGAGAAATATGGGTTACCACACAAAAATATACTAAGTATGATGACCATGCAAAAACATGCTTTTAAACAGACATTTTGGTTGGAAACCATGCATTATGCCACTTTTTAGAAATATCATGTACATTTGTATAAGAGACATAAAATACAAGTATAATAATCATACAAGTCATAATCATCGCATTTAAACATTCACCTTAAGTAACCTTAAGCTACACTTGTGCAATGTAAGTACAACATCACATACTACTATCCCTACTAAGTGCCACTTTGAGGCCACCTTAGATGAACTTACCAATTCATACTTAACTTCAAGCAATACTCATGCATAAGGAACAAATTCATTTCGTAAGTCATGACAAGGGAAAATAACTCATAATACAACCTAAGTATAGCATGCATCATTACATTAGACATTTAAGTCAACATTCTTCATTAGCTTCATTAAGATCACTTTCATTCATTAGTCATTAAGACATTAGAGAACTCAATATGATCCTCTCAAAGCCTACTCGTGCAATGCATGGATAACATCCCATACTATCACCCACACTTCATAGAACTTCTCAGGAAACCACAATGCACATCTCACATGATGGGAATAGGCATTAACCAACAGAGATCATGAGCAAAAACCATGAAATTTGGTGTCATATGGCCCCACACCGTAAAAAGTTGGTCTACTTGCGTAAGGTAGGACCGGTATTATTTTAGCATAGGTCGAAACAACTAGCTAATATCCTATGTGGGCACATAGTTATGGGATAGGAAGATGTTCATTGGAGCCCTAGCCTAACATTGGGAGAGTTTCCATCTTACCATATCCACTCGATTCTTAGCTTCCATTCCCATAGAGTATTTCATTTTCATTAACATTATTGTACTTGAGAGGGCTACTAGCATTAGGTCTACCGACCCAAGTACATTACACAAGAAAGGGTGACCACCATTAGGTCTACCGATTCAAGGTACATTAAGGATAGCTCATTGACTTTCCAAGAAGGGTGCAATCAACATTGGGCCTACCGAAACAAGGTTCATCATTTCACAGATGAAAGGGCTACCAATACTAGGTCTACCGATTCAAGGTTTATCATCAACATTCATGGAAGGGTGCCATAAACCTATCGATCTCAAATTTCATTAACATCATCTATGGAAGGGTGCCATAGTCCTACTGATCGTCGATACATCATTATAATAGGTCATAGAACTCATCATGCAAGGGCTACCAACATTGGTCTACCGATTCATGCTCATTAAGTCAAGATATATTCAATATACAAGAAGAGGATGCATAAGCCTACCAATTCAAGACATGATATTGCATTCAAGGTCACATTCATCAATTTAAGAAAAGGATGCCTTAAACCTACCATTTTAAGATATAGCTTCACATTATAGAAACCCTTCACATTCCAACATCAACATTCATAAGTGTCAAATTGATAAATAGCCTTTAAATAATAACACAATTACATCCAAGACAAGATCATATTACCTTCAATAGATCAACATTCATAAACAAGACATCATGATAATACTCAATTCCACATACCATGCCCTTCAAGGCCATGAATCTCAAATCACCAACACACCAACAATTCACTATAATTAAGGCATTTATAATGATGCAATTCAATAACCCAAGGTAATTTAGACAATTTCTATTCACATGCTTTCATATTAAACAAACCCACTTCATAAAGGCACAATTTAGAAATTGAGAGAATTCATGGGTTCATAGAGTATTTTCATCATAAATCATCAATTAAATACTAATAAAATCATAATATGTCATTAATAAACATTTGTAAACGTTTGAAGAAGGAAACCATGAGTTAGAGTAAAAACCCTAGGTTTTGAAGAACTTGAAAACTTTGAAAACTAACTTTGAATGGACTCTAGGGTTGAAAGCTACCTCTAGATGAAGGATCACCATACCTTGCTTGTGATTCCCCAAGAAATTTGTAGAAGAAACGCCTTGAATCCTCAACCCTAGCTCCCACTTCTTTTTCTTCTTCTTCTTTTGGAACTTCTAGAGAGGGAATATTTGAAAGGAGGAACTCTTCGATTTGTTTTGGGGAAATAAGGAGTAAATGACTTGTTTTAAGACTTAAAACTATATATACTAGTGATATAAAAGAATTAAAATCAACCCCACATAATAATTAATAAAAGGGAAATTACTTAAAACTTCCCAACTAATGCAGCCCCATCAGGGACCACGCCCACTTTGACGAGTCGTGAGGGGCACCACGGCTCATGGTGGTGCATGTGGTCCCTTAGGTAGTGTGCCTCCCAACCTTGCCAAGATCTCAAGGACCTAAGTGGTCTTCACGGCCACCTAGATGGTCCGTCAAGGGAACCACGACTCATGGTGGTGCCCATGGTCCTTGGGGAAGTAGCCTCCTCAAACTACATCACTCCTACCAAGCTAAGGGGTCTTCACGGACCCCTTCATGTACCGTTGTCATGACCACTGGTCGTGAAGGTGATCGTGTGCCCTAGCAGTGCTTGGTCAAGGGTTGGACAGCCTTGGCCTTTGGCTAGGCTTTGCCTCCCTTGCCTTGGCACATTCCCTTGCAACCCTCAATACAAACTTAAAAAGGTCTTTCAACTACGGAGTCTAACACGTACCTTGATGTTGACCCTCACGATTAGTCTCTAGTTCATCCTACCATTTTTCGATTCATTACAAAAGTTTGATCAACCAAGGGGAGGAAGCAAGATCGGAAGATATATATCCTCTTGATTGGGAGAAGTTTAAGATTGCTTTTCATGATAGGTTCTTTGCTTTTGAGATGAGAGAGGCTAAAGTTCTTGAGTTTATTAATCTCTGACAAGGGAATATGAGTGTGAAGGAATATGCTTTGAGGTTTACTCAATTGTCTAAATATGCTCCTTTTATAGTTGCCGATTCTAGGGCAAGGATGAACAAGTTTGTTTTGTGTGTGTCCAACTTGGTAGTGAAAGAGTGCCAAAAGGCTATGCTTGCTCCTGACATAGATGGTTGTCATTTTATGATTTATGCCCAATGGATTGAAAAGGAGAAACTTAAAGAGAGGTCTAGGGAGAAAAAGAGGTCTAGGACTGAGGATGGTAATTTCTCTCATGATAGGTCTGATAGACATGGTCATCTTAAGTTTTGACAAAGGTTTTCTGGGTAAGGTTCCTCCAATGCTCCTAGGTATAATGAAGATAGGGAATCTAACCCTAAACCGTAAAGAATTACTAGTAGATCCCTATTTCCTACTTGTGCTAGGTGTGGAAAGGGCACGAGGGTATGTGTCTAGCCGGCATAGACGGTTTTTTCAGTTGTGGTGAAACTGGTCACAAAATAAGGAATTGTCCAATGATTAAGGCTAAGAGAAGAGAGGGTAAGCAAGCTCCTCCTAGTGGTTTGGGTACTAGTGTTCCTAAAAAAGATAGATTATATGCTCTCCAAACCCGAGGTGAACAAGAGAGTTCTCCAAACTTGGTCACGTGTCTGTTAAAAGTTTTCCAAATAGATGTATGTGCTTTGCTTGATCCTGATGCTACTTTGTATTTTGTGACTCCATATGTGACGATGAGATTTGATGTGCTCCGTGATGTTTTATTAGATCCCTTTCTTGTCTCTACCTTTGTTGGTGATTCTGTGATGGCTGATATGGTCTATAGTAGATGTCCCGTCTCCTTATCCCATAGAGTTACTCTTGGTCGATTTGGTAGATCTAGATATGCTAGGTTTTGAAGTCATCCTTGGGATGGGTAAGTTGCACTCTTGTTATGCTCTTATTGATTGTAGAACCCATGAAGTCAAATTTTAGTTTCCGAATGAGCCTATCCGAGAGTGGAAAGGGGGAAATCTATGCCAAAAATTTGGGTTATTTCTTATCTTAAGGCTAAGAAGATGACTTTGAAAGGTTACATGTATCACCTAGTAAGGGTGAGGGAAATAGATTATAGTGCTGAGCAACTACAAGGATCTAGTTACCTTTCTAAGATTTACCTTACCTCGGGTTAGCACCAAATGAGGGTGAAATATGATAATATTTCGAAAACGGCTTTTAGAACCCGGTATGGTCATTATGAGTTTTAGTGATGTTGTTTGGTCTGACTATTGTTTCACAACATTTATGGATTAGATGAATAGGGTGTTTAGACGATACCTTAATATGCTTAGTACTAGACCCAGCCAAAGGTAGTGTTATGGTTTAAGATGGTTCCTAATCATCTTTTGTGTTAGAAGTAAAAGCTAAGTAATGTCTTGATCTAACCTTAGTAGAATGGAAAGAAGCGGTACTTAGAAAGTCTATTGAGGCTTTCTCGCAAGGGTGAGATGGTGTACTTAGATATGTTAAGGGATTGTATGATTGATTTTAAGCGTAATTGGGATGACCCTTGCCATTGATTGAGTTTTCTTATAATAATAGTTATCACTCGAGTATCGATAAGGCTTCATTAGAGGCCTTATATGATAGGAGATGTAGATCACCCATAGGTTGGTTTGAGGTGGGTGAAGTTGCCCTAATAAGTCCTGAATTGGTACAGGAGGCCATGGAGAAAGTTCAACTTATAAGGAAAAAGTTTAAAATGTCTCAAAGTCGACAAAGTCATATGCCGATGTTAGAAGAAGGGATCTTGAATTTGAGGTTCATGATTGGGTTTACTTGAAAATTTCACCTATGAAGGGTGTAATGAGGTTTGGTAAGAAAGGGAAGTGTAGTCCCCATTTTGTAGGCCCATATGAGATTTTGAGACGTGTTGGTAAGGTTGCTTATGAACTTCATTTGCCTAATGAGTTCGCATCGGTGCATCCGGTTTTCCATGTCTCTATGCTAAGTGTGTTGGAGATCCGACATCCATAGTTCCCTTAGAAGGGTTGGGAGTTGATGAAAATCTTTCTTATGAGGAAGTTCCGGTTAATATTTTAGACCGGCAAGTCAAGAAGTTGAGAAATAAATAAGTAGCTTCCGTAAGGGTTGTGGAGGAATCACTTAGTTGAGGGTACTACTTGGGAGGCCGAGGCCGATATGATGTCCCGATATCCTCATTTTTTTCCCTTCTACTCCTATTCTAGCTTGAGGTAATAAGTTCCTCTTGAGTTGTCCTTGTTTTGGGAGTCATGTGTTTTTATGTGTTTCCATGATTTCCTTATGTAATGCATGTTCATGAAAACTTGTGTTTTGAAAGAAAATGAGTTTATATGATTTATTTTCCTCATGTTGTGTGCATTGAGTATGAGTTACCAATAGACTTCATGAGATGGATTGATGAACATGCTTTAGCTATGCTTTTTAAGAGTAAATTGCATATAGGCTCCATGAGATTGTGTTGAGCATGCATTTAGCTTGGAGAAGGTAGTTCCTCCTTAAACATGAGAAATGTTGAAATTTCATACATAATGGGTTATTAGATGTAGCTCCTACTTCCTTGTGATGCATTGAGTGTGTTTAGCTTGGAGATAAAGCTCCTCCTTGGTTGTGTGCATTTAGATGAGTTGCATCCATGTTGGGCTGCTAGTATTGAGTCTTTACTTCCGTAAGGTTTCTAGAAATGTCATTCGAGGATGAATGTTCCTAAGGGGGAGATAATGTAACACCTCAAAATCTAGTAGACTAAACTAAAGCTAAGTGTGAGGGCTAGGACAACCCACTCTTCCATAGACACTGCCCACCTTCCCATGACCACCATCACAACTAGTGGTGTGGCTCATCGTGGTGAGACAGTAGCTATCCCAAGGCTTCCCAAAACAGCCTCCTCCACACGAGAGCCTTGATGGCTCGTGGTGGTTACCACATATTGTGGTGCCACTCGTGGAGGTGAGGCAGTGGCTGTGTCAAGATGCCCCAAATGAGGACCCTCCCTACGAGCTACTTGATGGCTATGAAAGGTTTTCTCATGCATGGTCTAAGGAGCTAATTAAATTAACAAAATTGGATTGTTTGTCCAAGGGCACCTTTTCATGAGTAATGAAGTCAAGTAAGAAATGACTATTCCGTGGGAATTTATGCTTAGCACCGAGTGGATATGGAATATGAGATGGAAACTCTCATGTAATAGAGTCCGGGTTTCCAAAGTAATCTCATGAGATTGGAGCCCTCACGTAGTAGAGTCCGGGTTTCTAGTAGTAATCTCCTTATCCCATAACTATGTGCCCACATATGTTGATTAGCTAGTGGATCCGCTTAAGCTAAAAGTTTGAGGTTATACATTAGGCAAGTAGAACAACTCTTTTCGGTGTGGGAGACACCGGAGGATCAAGTTATAGCTCACATGGTCTCTTGTCGGTTAAGGATATTTCCCCACAAGTAATGATGAACCAAGGTTACTCAAGGAGTATCACATATGAATTTAAAGGCTTTAAAGAAGAAGTTAGTTTGTATTGACCATGATTTATGACTTATGTTTTATAACTCTTTCATATGATGTTTAACTTGGTCAATTGCATGTCATGAAATGAAATGTCCCTTTTAGCATGATTTCAAATGTTTTATGCATGTCTATAATACTTGGTAGATTATCGTGTACTAACGTATACTCTTGCCTTCATTTTTCCCAAATGTGGGGTCCAATATTCAGAGTGTTCAGTTTCATGGCTAGTTGGTGATTTAATTGATTTCCGAGCTTTGGTGAGTCCTCATGCTTCGAGGACGGACTCTTATTGTCTAGTTTATTTCAGGTATTTTCTCTTTTGAACATGATGTATGGTCTAAGCCCAATTTCATTCTATTGTATTAGATGGCTATGATGAGACAAGTTTATTAGACTTTCGCTTTGCTTTTATAAAAATGTTATGTACTTGGACTATTTTTACTCTTATTGTTCTATTTCTTATGTTATGAGAGCTAAGTGTCTTGTATGGGGTCCTTCGGAGTTCTATACGCCATGTTATATCTATGATGTACCCTTGGATCGTGACAAAAGTATGATGATTTTATTATGATTTCCCCACGAACCCATGTAATCTCCATGTTTTAAAGTTATGTATCATATGATGTGGGATTTTGAGTATAAAGCAAGAGTTTTATGAAATTAAGCATGTATTGCAAGCTTTACATCTATTTATGATGAAATCCATATCTAATCCGTGTTTTCTAAGTATTGATGATTGAAAGTGGATTTTAAACCTCAAGATGTAAATTATGGACTTATGCATTTTCCTATGAAATCTATGCAAATGTTTTAAGGGTGCTTTGAGAGTAAAGTACCAATGATCATGACGTTTTATTGAAAGGATTTTCTCATGTACACATAAGAGTAAGATGTGAAAGGTTTTCTCACATAGAAAAGATTCATAGGTTGAAAGGCTTTGTCACCTAATTGAATCAAATAATAAGCACTATCCTAATGAAACTAGCTTGGATTGGTTATCCTAGGATGCCTTTCCATGAATAATAAGGCCAAGTAAGAAATAACTATTCCGTGGGATTTATGCTTAGCACCGAGAGGATATTGAGGTGGAAGCTCTCTCGTTAGTAGAGGTCGGGTTTCTAGAAGCAATATATTTATCCCTTACCTATGTGCCCCCATAGGATGATTGTCTTAGACAGACATTAGCTAGTGGATCCACTTAAGCTAGAAGTTCATGGTTCTACCTTTGCAAATAGGACAACCCTTTTTAGAGTAGGAGACACCGTGGGATCATGTTATAGCTCACATAGTCTCTATGTCGGTTAAGGCTAATCCCCCACATTAATAATGAACTAAGATTACTTCAAGAAGTATCGCATATAAGTTCAAAGGTTTTAAAGATGATGTTAGCTTGTATTGACCATGATTTTATGACTTATGTTTCTAACTCTTTAATATCATGTTTTATCTTGGTCAATTGCATGTCATGAAATGAAATGTCCTTTTTAGCATGATTTAAATGTTTTATGCATGGCTATCATACCTGGTATATAATTTTGTACTAACGCATACTCTTGCTTATATTTCCCCAAATATAGGGTCTCATCGCTAGTGGTTGAGTTTGAGATTTCTGAGCTTTGGTGAGACCTCATGCTTCGAGAACGGAGTTTTATTATTTTGGTTTCTTTCATGTATTTTTCTTTTGGACATGATGTATGGGCTAGGCTCAATTTCATTCTATTGTATTATATGGCTATGATGAGATAAGTGTTTTAGACTTTCGCTTTTCTTTCAAACAATGTTTTGGACTTGGAATATTGTTCTACTCTTGTTGTTCTATTTCTTATGTTATGAGAGCTAAGTGGCTTGTATGGAGTCCTTTGGGGTTCTATACGCCATGTTACATCTAGGGGTACCCCTGGGTCGTGACAATTCTTCAAGTTTTTGAGTAGAAATTTAGGGTTTAATTGTTTTGGAAGTCAATTCAAGAACTTGGAAGACTGGTAGATTGTTATCCAAGCTAATGGAAAACTTAGTTGGTAACTATTTCTTGCTCTTTACTATGTGTAGCTAAAACCCCCATTCTTAGGGGTGTTATTATGTGATTGAATGCTTCAATTAACTTATGGGTGTTAGTATTTACCGATTTAATTGTTGATTTGAAGTGGATTCAATTAGTAGTTGAGTTTTAATTGATGAATTGTAGTTGCAAATGCAATTCTAACATAGTATTCTAAGGTTGCTTGAGAATGAGGTTTCAGAATTAAAACTATTAATTGATGATTGTAGTGATGGGGTTATTGTGGACTTAGCTTGAGAAAGTGGGTCTAAATTCACTTCTACCAATCTAGCTTGGAAGAGTAGATTAATTAAGGTATTGGGTTGTTTATCTTGGTTATGCTTGTCGAGATTAGAGAGAACTCTCTTGATTCATGATAGTTGATTGAGAAATGGCTATTGCACCTAAAGCCTAGCCTACCCAGTAAGATTCAATGACTTTTAGTAATTATTAATCACCCATATAGCGAAATTGGTGTTCACTTGATCACATCCCCAAGGATCTCTCTCTACTTGACTACCCCTGTGTGTTCGTAGTTGTTAATTGTTCACTCTAATCCCCTCAATTGACATTATTTCTCAAACCCCTGCCATTTACTTTAATTGCTTCGAAAATGTCTACTTGTATAATCAATTAGAACACTCATATCACTTCGTAATTGAATTCTTTACCGTATCACTCCCTATGGGATCGACCCCAACTCTTCATTGGGTTTATACTTGATTGCAACTGCCTACACTTAGAATCGGATGAAGTGTAGTTGAGCGTTATCAAAAATGGCACCGCTGCCGGGAAGTGGTGTTTAGAAAATTCTTTTAGTGAAGTTTAGCTGCGAACTGATTGTGTTGTAGTTGAATCAACTTATTTTTGTGTTTTGTTGGCTGCTCTTGAATAGGTGAAGAGATGAGCGTTAACGGGAGCAATTTTAGCCAACTTGGGCACAATGATGACATCGGTAACTTGAACGATGTCAATAAAGATCAGCTGAGAAATGCGAGTTCTATTTGATTGCCTTAGGTTGTTTGCAATGTGGTGTTTTATGTAACTAGCACTATGTTGCAGCTGTTGCAAATGAAAGGTCTATTTGGAGGTCTAGCTACAGAAGATCCTCATGACCACATCCAAAACTTTCTGGATGCATTGGGCCATTATTTTCGAGAACATCTCTCACGAGTCGGTCCGATTTTGTTTGTTCCTCTTTTCTCTAATGGGGGAGGCAACGAAGTGGTTTGATGAGTTACCAAGGGACTCGATAACTTATTAAGAGGAACTCAGACCCGGGAGCACCCCCTAGTCGTAACCGGCGTACTCGACCTCGAAGAGGTCTAATACAAGCCTCTTAGCATTCATTCATCGCATAGACACTAAAACCATAAGGAATTTAAAACTTTCTTTACCAAGAAAGCATTTCAAAAAAAAAAACA
>JAJOOS010005762.1:0-73334 GCA_029582725.1 Solanum chiquidenum
TTTCTCTCCCCCCCCCCCCCCCCCATATTTTTGAGTTTCTGTTTTAGCTGACGATAATTTAAAGATACTTGTGAAATATAAACTTTATCTTAATGTATGTATGTCACATTTTATTTTTTAGGCCACCTCAAAATGAATACAATCAAACCATTTTATAACGATCATTCGTTATAATTGTATTTCATTATAACAATAATCTGGTTTAATTTTCTCTATAACCAATTTTTTTAATTATATTTTACTTCTCTACACTTTTTTTGTAAAATTAGCTCTGTCGAAAAATATTGTAATAATATTTTGTAAGAAATATACTATGTATAAAATAAAATATTAAAATACTTATAATAATCATCATTAATGTCATGCACAAATATCTAAAGGAAAAAATGTATCTAAATGGTGTTTATCACTAATGGTTTAAAAAGAAAAGACTACTGCTATTTTATATTTTGTATTTATACTTTTTTTTCTAATTTTGCATACTCGTAAATGAAGCTAAATGAAATCTAGACATCAAATGCCAGTGTACATATATAACAATATCTCACTATAGTAGTCACAAATCTTTTAGACAAACGTTGTCACGCTAGAGATGCTTGACTGCCTAATTTTTCTATAATTGGAAATAATTTTACTCTAAATTTTCATTTTAATCATAATGAAATGATTATATTTATCACAATCCGAAATTGGATCATGATGGCGCCTACCATAACCCCGAATAGGCAAGCCAAAACTCAAAGATAAATTACGGAAGACAACATTTTAAATAATAATAACTAAGAATAAGAGCAAACAAGAATAACATATAGAAAAAGGGCCATATTTTTTTTTTGGTAACTATGGAAATTTTATTACCAAAGTGAGAACTCACGCTCAAGTAACAAAAAAAACAAACAGTCATTGGACATAGTCTCAGTTCTGAGTGAGCACCCGTACTCCTTTACTACCTATCTAGCTCTAGCAAGGATAAAAATTAAGCTTGGACAAAACTCTAGCTAATTTAGGCTTCTTGGAAAAACAATAGTATATATCTTGGATTATCAATCTCACAATTGTAGACAACGTTCGTTTCTTTCCTTGAAATATGACTTGGTTCCGCTCCTGCCACACTTGGTATATACATCCAGCTAAGGCCATTCGATAAATGATAGAGTGAGCTCTATTTGTTCCACAGTGACGTTCCATCCATACACGCTCCGTTGGCCAGTCCCAACTAGGTCTTATGATTCCCTGCTATTTTAGTAGTTGTCCCCATATATCAGCTGCTACTGGACAGAGAAACAATAGATGCCCAAGAGTTTCATCAGCCCCTTCACACAACTTACATCGTGGTTCCACATCAAGCCCCCATTTGATCAACCTATCTTTCGTGTATACCTTGCCATTAGCTACCAAGTATGCCATAAACACCCATTTCGGAGGGGCTGGATTACTACACACAAGCTTCCTCCAACTCACTCTAGGCAAAGTACCCATAAACTTTAAGTATATATGGCGTATTGAGAACTTTCCTACTCCCATTTCTTCAGATACATTCATTCCAGCATCTTCCATATATGTGGCAGCTTTGAGGATTTTCCTAACCAGCCACGATGCTTGGTTAGCTAGTGTATCACCTATTGTTCCTCCCTTTATGTAGTATAAATGAACCCATCGAACCCATAATTTATCTTTTTTGTTACACAGGTTCCATAACAACTTACTAATGCAGCTTTATTCCACATACCTATATTTTGGAGATTCAATCCTCCAACACTCATGGGCATACACATTCTATCCCAAGCTATTAACGCTTTCTTGGATAAATTCATAAAACAACACCAGCTAGGGGTCGAGATAAAGAGGTTCCTCCTAAGCCACAAGTTGGGTTTGTTGAGAACTAGGTTCCTCATGAGTTTACTGCTCCATTGTTGCATTTATACATTGTTGAGAATGATAGTTGTGTTAGAGAACTTCTTTCAAGGTGGTGCGATAGGTACACCACAGGGTTCTAATACAAGGGTAAGGGGCGCAGACCCCATGTCAACAACATTAGGCTCCGGTTATCCTTGATCAAATGGGTCAGTCACCAATGGTTCCTTCACTAGCTATTGGTGCAATGATTGCTCTTGAGTTTATTTAGACCGTGAATGATAAAAAATGTTAAAAGCAGTTTCAGAAGATGATAGTAGCCAGTTTCAGGGTGGTAAGAGCGAGTATGCTCATGAGTCTTGACTTTGTGCCATAAGATGCTTGAGGAAGTGGTTATGGTGAATGCTCATGGTATTCAATTCCTTTCACTTCAGCTTCGTAGATGCGCCAGAGAGTGGTGAAGGACTTTTTTTGAGGTCTAGACCCGTTACATCTCCCCTGTCAGAGTGAGACATGTTCTGTAGTCCTTTCCAGGACCATTTTTATCCCTGGAGCATGAGGGAGGAGAGTCGACTAATATTTGAGGACTTGAGATATTGTAGTTTGTCAGTGGCTTATCCGGAGTAGCCATAGAGGGGGGTTTCTTTGAGTCCATTATAAGTACCGCCATGGAGGCATAATTGATCATTTTAAAAGAGTTTGGGGAGACCAAAAGGGCATATCGTCTGGTTAGTTTTCTAGGGCCTTATCCGGAGGTAGAGGTTCACATAGATGTAGTAGCTCCTTTCACCACCATGGGATGGTTCATGCATCATGCTAGTATGTGAGAGTGGGTAGTCAGCCCGAATATCTTATGGTTCTGGCCGAGGTGGTCATGGTAGCCCATCAGGCTTGATGTAGTAGTTATTTGTGTCGAGGTCTTGTTGTACTTGTTGGGATCTGAATCATTTGATGTGACAATGTCCTTTACAAATTCATTCAGGATCCCAATGTTCTTATTCAACTGTTCAAGCTAGAGACTTAATGCCACTGGCCATGGGTCGAGGAAGAGGTCAGTCCGGTAGAGGTGACATGACTTACGGTAGGGGTGCTCCAGCTCCACATGGTAGAGGTAGGGGTTTTACTCAAATTGCTGGTGGCCGTGATGGCCAATATTATGTTTTTCCAGGAAGGGGTGAGGCATAAACTTCTAATGGCATGATCACATGTATCATCCTAGTTTGTCATCGACCCACATTTTTATTATTTGATTTAGGGTCTACTTTCTCGTATATGTCTATCTATTTTTCCATTGGGTTTGATATGATGTTTGACTGCATGCTTGTGCCTATTTATGTTTCTACACCATCGGGTGAGTCTTAGTGGTAGATCTAGTGTATTGATCATGTCTTGTTTCTTTTGTCGGGTATGATACTTGGGTAGACTTGAACATTTTGGGGATGGTAGACTTTGATATTATTTTTGGTATGGATTGGCTCTCCCTTCATCATGCTATTCTTGATAGTTTTGCTTAGACTGTTACCTTAGCTAGGCCTGAACGGATGCTAGTGGTTCTTACCCTAACAAAGTTATCTCCTTCATTCGAGCAAAAATATTGGTTGATAGAGGGTGTATGTCCTATTTGGATTTCATTTGTGATACTAGTGTTGAGACATCTCCATGGATTTTGTGCCCGTAGTTTGAGAGTTTTCAGATGTGTTTCCTACTAACCGTCTAGGTGTTTCTCTAGACAGGGATATTGATGTTGTTATTGACTTGGAGTCAGGCACCAAGCCCATATCTATTCCCCCTGATCGTATGGCTCTAGCTGAGTTGAAGGAATTTTAGGATTTGTTGAGCAAGAAGTTCATTTTCCCGAGTGTTTCTTCATGGGATACTCCTATGTTGTTTGTGAGGAAGAAGGTTGGAACCATAAGGATGTGTACTAATTATTGACAGTTGAACAAAGTGAAAGTCAAGAACACATATCCTCTTCCTCGTATTTATGACTTATTTGATCAACTACAGGGTGCATCTTTGTTTTTTACGATTGATTTGAGGCCTGGTTATCATCAACTAAAGATAAGGGCATCATATATCCCTAAGACAACTTTCAGGACTCGTTATAGGCACTATGAGTTCTTTATGATGTCTTTTGGTTTGATTAACACCCCTACAACATTTTTGGAGTTGATGAATGGGGTGTTCCGACCTTATCTGGATTCCTTTGTGATAGTGTTCGTTGATGACTTCTTGGTATACTCCAAGACTGAGGAGGATCACGATCGTCATTTAAGGATTGTACTCTAGAGATTGAGGGTTGAGAACTTTATACCATGTTCTCAAAGTGTGAGTTCTGGCTTGGTTCTGTGCCATTTTTGGGACATGTGGTGTCTAAGGATGATATTTGGGTAGATCTAGCAAAGATTGATGCAGTTAGAGATTGGAATCGACCTATGTCAATCACAGAGATCCGAATTTTGGTGAGACTTGCAGGCTAGTACAAATGATTTGTGAAGATCTTCTCCACTATTGCATCTCCTTTGACAAGATTGACTCAATAGAGTGTGAGCTTCTAGTGGTATGATGAGTGTGAGGAGAGCTTGCGAAAGCTCAAGACCTTGTTGAATTTTGCTTTTTTTTTACTTTACCCGAGGAAGGTTTAGACTTCAATGTTTATTGTGATGCTTCTGGAGCCATGTTAGAATGTGTTCTGATGTAGAAAGGTAAGGTGTCGCCTATGATTCTAGATAGTTGAAGATCCATGAGAAGAACTACCCTATTCATGATTTAGAATTGGCACCCGTGGTTTTTGTGGTAAGCTTTCGAGACATTATCTATATGGGGTTCATTGTGAGGTCTTTCTAAATCATCGGCGTCTTCAATACATCTTCGGTCAGAGGGATTTTAACTTGAGGTAGCGTAGATGGCTTGAGCTACTGAAGGACTACGACATCACTATCTTGTATCATCCAAGGAAGGCCAATGTGGTGGCCGATGCTTTGAGTAGGAAGAATTCTAACATGGGTAGTCTTTTCGAAATTAGTGTGGATTAGAGACCATTAGCTAGAGATGTTCAGAGGTTAGGCAACAGTGTCATTCAGATTCATATTTCTTAGGAGATGGGTGGCTTGATTGTGTTTCGAGAGACTCATTTTTCCTTAATCGAGTGGATCCATGCGAGTCACTTTGATGATGAAAAGTTGTGTCTCATTTGATACAAGGTGATGAGAGGGGAAGTCAAGGAGGTTATCCTTGATTCTGAGGGTATCTTGTGGATTAGAGGCAGGATCTGTGTGCCCAAGGTGGGCAAGTTGGTTAAATTAATTCTTGAGGAGGCCCATTGTTCTCGATATTCCATCTATCCAGGAGCGGCGAAAATGTATCATGATCTGAGCCAACACGATTGGTGGTGCAGTATGAAGAAGGGTATTGCAGATTTTGTTTTTAGGTATTTGACTTGCCAATAGGTCAAGTGTGAGCACTGGTGGCCCAGAGGTATATCTCATAGGAGGCCTATTCCTAGTTAGAAGGGGGAACATATTACTATGGACCTTGTTGTGGGACTTCCTTCCACCGTGGGTGGTTATGACTCTATTTGGATGGTTATTGACAGGCTGACCAAGTCCGCCCATTTCATCCCGATTCAGGTGAAGTATACAACAGAGAAGTTATATGAGCTTTATATCAGTCAGATTGTGCGAGCTCATAGAGTCCAGATTTCTATTGTCTCTGATTGAGGTTCTTTGTTTAGTTCCTATTTCTGGAAGGCATTACAACATAGTTTGAGTACTCAGTTAGATATGAGTATAACATTTCACCCTCAGATAGATGCTCAGTCCGAGCAGACTATTCAGGTATGAGAAGACGTGCTCCGAGCTTTCCTGATCGATTTTGGTGCTAGATGTGATCAATATTTTCTGTTAGTAGAGTTTACCTACAACAATAATTGTCACTCCAGTATTTAGATGGCCTTATTTATGGCGTTGTATGGCAGACGAATTATATTTTCAATCAGATGGTTTGATTCAGTTGAGATTGACTCATTAGATACAAACTTGCTTAGAGATGCTATGGGGTAGATCCGTATGATCCAGGGTATATTGTTGATAGGCTAGAGTCGATAGAAGATTTATGTAGATTGGAGAGTTCGAGCTTTAGTGTTCATGAAGGGTGATCACATTTGTCTTTGAGTGTCACTCATGAAGGGTGTGATGAGGTTTGAAAAGAAAGGCAAACTTAGACCTATATTCATTGGACCCTTTGAGATTTTGGGTCACGTGGAAGAGGCGGCCTATAATATTGCCTTGCCACCTAGCTTGTCAAGTGTGTATTATAAATTTTATGTCTCCATGAAGTACGTACCGGATTTGTCCCATGTACTTTCTCTTGATTCAATCGAGTTGGGTCCAAACTTATCTTATGACGAAGAGCCTATAGCCATTTTTTTCATGCCTCGAAGATACCCATATGACGCGGACACGGGACCTAGGATCACGAGTGACCCCAAGCTAACCATGCTGGCATATCATAAGCATACTAAATAAACTGAATTAAGAAAGTACTGTGTGGAGGCTAAATTATAAGATAAACTGAAATGATGGGGAATACCCATTCTAAGTCTGAATATATATAAAACTGAGAAGAGTTTAAGATATTGAAATAAAACTCAAGTGCTAAAACTGAGTCTAACTATGTCTGAAATAAGCGTCTAACTGACTAGAAGTGCTGGGACATTCCCCAGCTAAATCTAGCAAAAACTGAAACTAATGACTAAAATATAGAAAAGAAACATGTGTGTCGTCCTTGGAGAATGAGGACTCACCACTAATGCCGCTGAGCTAAAGATCGGGAATCGATCTATGCGTGATCTGGAAGCTGAGGACCTGAACCTACATCACGAGAAGATGTAGCGCAGAGTATGCGTCAGTACTTGAATGGTACTGAGCATGCAGGATAGAGTAAAGCTGAACAATAATCATAACTGAACAAACAAATAAATCTGCAATGACTGTAAGGGAGCTACTAATAACCGACATAAAATAAAATGAGCTAAATGTGGAGTCCGATGTATACATACCATCAAGAGGACCCAATATACCCTGCCATAGGTATAGAGGCATGACTAGAGTAATCAGTAAACTGATGCCCACAGAGGGGACTTATAACCTACGGAGGCATGAAGTTCTGGGACTATTCGGGTATGCTCAACCCTAGTCCACTCGGTCTAAGCATACTCCCAATTAGAATGTATATAAGAAATATTATGACTGAAATACTGAAGTACTGGATAGCTCAATTACTGACATGCAAACTCTGAGAATGGAACAATTATAACTGATAATGTGACATTCGTAAACTGAATCATGTATATCTGAAATAACTGACCTAGCATGTGTAATTCATGACCTAAAAGAACTTCATAACTAGGGTTCTGAATATCATACAATAAACTAAGCAACAATATGATAATCCGATTTGGATCATTCTGACTGTAAAACCCAACAATTCTAACATTCAAGAAACCCTGGGTCTAGATAATATTAAGGGAATAAAGATTCTGACTGAAATATAGGGACCTAATGGGTGAAAGGAACCCACTAGTGAAATATCACACACCTGGTGACGAAATTCACGGAGAAATCTTTCAATTTCAGGGCTGGAACTGATGAAAACTGGCTGCGTTCTTGAACTAGGGCTGCTCGTCTTTCTCCTTTATTTTGCTCTAAGTTTGAAGATTTTTTGGTGAATAATTGATTAGGTTAGGTTCTAATTAGTTTACTAGGCTAAAACAGACCAAAACCACATAGTTTAGGGGGTTAAACGACGTAGTTTATAGGTCCAACATATAAGGAAAAGACCAAACGACCCCTTACTTAAAAGTGTGCCAAAGCCGACCATGGGCTGACTGACGATCCATCATGTCAACCATGGATTGGCTTCAGAGACTTGGTTCTGGGGCTTCAATCTACGGGTTAGGGCCACAGGTCGTGGTCTGACCTACGGTCCGTGAGTTCGGCCATGGGTCGATACTTAGCCGTGTTTCCTGATCTAATTTTTGCACCTCGATCCATGGACCAGGACCACGGTCCGTGGCTTGACCTACTGTTGTGGCCTGACCTACGGTCCGTGGGTCCGGTCATAGGTCATTCCTTAGAGAAATTTCTGGGTTGATTCTAGGGAGGGCTGCAGGTGGCCATCCACGGGCCACCAGGACAGATCGTGGGTCACCCTACGGTCTGTGGGTGGCAACCGTGGGTTGCACCTACAACTTCTGTAAATTTGCTGGTTGGTTTGTTTTCGAATACGGGGTGTTACATTATCTCCCCCTTGAGAACATTCATCCTCGAATGAAGACTAAACTAGCTGAATATGGAGGGGAAGAGATGCAACCCTACCACTAAAATACTGAAAAATAGAACTAAGTTCCAAGAGCATGCAAACACACTGAAAATGCAAGTACAAACTGAAGGAACACGATACTAAGACTGAAACTACACATGAATGACTGAAAAGCTGGAGAGGAACTATTACCTCAATCTAGAATGGAATCAGAAGGAAAGAGATGAGGATACTTGGCCTTCATGGTTGCTTCTGCTTCCCAAGTAGCTCCCTCTACGGACTGACACTTGTTTTTCAACCTTTGAACCTGATGATCAAGAATCTCAACTGGCACATCCTCATAAGTGTGACTATCCTTCACAACCACACTTTCTATTGGTACAATAGATGCTGGATCACCCACACACTTTTTCAACAACGAAATGTGAAAAACCGGATGCACTGCTGCTAGTTCTGTTGGCAACTCTAACTCATAAGCCACTACACCAACTCTTTTCAAGATCTTGTAAGGGCCTATATATCTAGGATTGAGCTTTCCTTTCTTGCGAAATCCCATCGCCCCATTCATAGGTGTCACTTTCAGGAAACCCAATCATCAACTTAGAACTCTAAGTCCCTTCTCCTTACATCTGCATAGGACTTCTGGCGACTATGGGTTGTCTTAAGTCTATCTATAATGAGTTGCACTTTCTCCATAGTATCATGAACTGAATCTGGCCCTATCAAGGCTGCTTCACCTACTTCAAACCAACCAACTGGAGATCTACATCTACGCCCATATAATGCCTCATAAGGAGCCATCTGAATGCTGGAATGGTAACTATTATTGTAGGCGAACTCTATAAGAGAAAGGTGATCATCCAAACTACCCTTGAAATCGATCATGCAAGCTCTCAACATGTCCTCTAAGGTATGAATGGTATGCTCTGCCTGATCATCCGTTTGTGGATGAAATGTTGTGCTAAGGTTAACCTGAGTACCAAGACCTTTCTGAAAAGACTTCCAGAAATGAGAGGTAAGTTGAGGACCTCTATCAGAGATGATAGACAAAAGAACTCCATGCAAACTGACAATCTCATTAATGTAAAGCTTGAAATAGTCCTGCGTCAAATTCGTAGTCTTAACAGCCAAAAAGCGCGCAGACTTAACAACTCTGTCAACTATAACTCAAATAAAGTCATGTTATCTGGGAGTACGAGGTAAACCTGTAATGAAGTCCATGTTGATCGATTCCCACTTCCAAGTAGGAATTTTGATCTCTTGAGTCATACCTCCTGTTTTCTGATGTTCTACTTTCACTTCCTGGCAATTAGGGCACTTACCCAAAAAATCCGCTATATCCTTTTTCATATCATTCCACCAAAAGACTTCCCACAAATCACGGTACATCTTAGTTGCGCCTGGATGAATAGAATATCTGGAGTTATGGGATTCTGGAAGAATCTACTGTCTCAACTCACCCATCTTAGGAACACATAATCGACCTTGATAGCGAAGCACATCATCTCCCCTTTAGGAGAATACCTCAACTCTCTACTGATTGACTGCACCCTTTAGTTGAAGCTATATAGGATCACTGTCTTGATTTTCCTTAACGTCTGCTACCAATAAAGATTTTACCCTATTCTGAACTATTACGCCACCATCTGATATTCTCATAAGACGAACTCTTAATCGAGCAAGCCTGTGAACATCCTTTGCTAATTCCTTTCTTTCTTCCTAAACATGTGCTACACTACCCATAAATAGCCTACTAAGAGCATTTGCTACTACGTTGACTTTACTAGGATGGTAATGCACACTCATATCATAATCCTTGAGGAAATCAAGCCATCTCCACTGGCGAAGATTCAACTCTTTCTGGGTGAACACATACTAAAGGCTCTTATGGTCTGTAAACACATCTACGTAAACACCATACAAGTAATGTCTCCAAATGTTAAGTGCAAACACCACTGCTGCAAGCTCGAGGTCATGAGTTGGATAGTTCTTCTCATGCACCTTAAGCTGTCTAGAAGCATATTCTATAAACTTACCTCGCTGCATTAACACACAACCTAGACCAACTCTGGATGCACCACAATAGATAACATAACCGTCTGAACCCTATGGTAGAGTCAAAACAAGAGCTGTTGTCAACCTAATTTTTAGTTCTGCAAAGCTTTTCTCACAATCATTTGACCACTGAAACTTAACCTTTTTCTGAGTCAACTTAGTCAATAGAGAGACTATGGATGAAAATCCTTCCATGAACCTTCAGTAATAACCAGCCAAATCCAAGAAACTTCTGATATTTGTAAGAGAGGTAGGTCCGGGCAATTGTTTCACTACTTCTATTTTTTGAGAATCCACTCGTATCACTTCACTAGACATAATATGACCAAGGAAAGCAACAGATTGAACCAAAACTCACACTTAGCGAATAACTGCTGATCTTTCAGAGTTTGCTTGACAACCCTCAAATGATTCACATGTTCTTTCTCATTTCCTAGAGTAACTGAGGATATCATCAATAAAGACGATAATGAACAAGTCCAAATACTGCTTGAACACTCTGTTCATCAAATCCACGAAAGCTGCAGGAGCATTGGTTAGTTCAAATGATATAACTACAAATTCATAATAACCATATCGAGTTTTGAAGGTTGTTTTCAGGATGTCACTATCTCTTACTCTAAGCTGATGATAACCAGATCTGAGGTCTATCTTTGAGAAATGACTAGCACCTTGAAGTTGGTCGAACAAGTCATCAATCTGAAGTATATGGTACTTATTCTTGATTGTGACTTTGTTCAACTGTCTGTAGTCAATGCATATTTTGAGAGAACCATCTTTCTTTTTCACGAACAACAGTGGTGCACCCCATGGGGAAATACTAGGTTTGATGAAGCCCTTATCTAGAAGGTTTTTCATCTATTCTTTCAATTCCTTAAGCTCAGCTAGAGCCATTCTTTAAGGAGGAATAAGGATAGGCTGGGTATCTAGAAGGATATCAATTCCAAAGTCGATTTCCCTTTTGGGAGGAACTTCGGGAAGATCTTCTGGAAACACTTATGGGAACTCATTAACTATTGGAACTGACTCAAGAGTTGAGGGTTCGAAGCTTGAATCCTTAACCCAAACTAGATGATAGATATAACCCTTAGAGATCATCTTTCTGGCCTTAAGGGAAGAAATGAATTGACCCATAGGCGCTAAGCTACTACCCTTCCATTCTAAGATTGGTTAGTCTGGAAACTGAAAATGAACGATCCTAGTTCTACAATCGACTGAGGAATAACAGGAATGTAACAATCCATGCCTAGAATGATATCAAAATCTACCATTTCTAACTCTACAAGGTCTGCTAAGGTAACTTTCTGGGAGACTGTGACATGGCAATTTTTGTACACCCGGTCTAGCTATGACTGGGTCACCAACTAGAGTAGAGACTGCGAAGGGTTCTGAGAGGGTTTCTGGACTGACACCTAAGATTACTGCTATATAGGGAGTAACAAAAGACAAATTGTAACCCCTGTTGTCTTTCCGCTGAGTGTACCATATGTGAGCCACATCCTTAAGATGGTAGGATGCAACTCAACCTACCATTACTAATCACTTGCATCACTCCAAAGATTTTCTTAACCTCATCAATGAAGTTCTATGGGTCCTTACCAACTTGTGACCCTAAAATCTCAAGCGGATTCATCCTAAAAAAATCTCGAACTATAGCTGCCACTGATCCATCATTTCTATTAGTAGGAACTGGAACCTGTTTATTTTTCTAGTTGGTCATACTCTGAGCCAAAAGCTGAATCGCATTCCAAAACTCTGCATTTAAAACCTCATGGTCTGGTAATAGAGGAACTACATTAGCATTGCGTGCATTAACATTTCTTGCATAAGTTCTACGAGGAGGCATGATCTTAAGTGCATAACGAAGGATTAGAATGAGGAAATTGGATCATACCTCACGCACGATAAGAATATCAAGAAAGTGAAGTTTTCCTAAAACACTTTGTAGCCTCTCTCTCATTAGATGTGGTGCACTTCACACCCATGAAAATGACTCTACTTAGTGCATCTTTGTGACATCCTAGGGCTCTTGAACCTAGTGCTCTGATACCAAGTTTGTCAAGCCCCAAAGCTACCCTAGGACGCGGACACGAAACCTAGGATCACGAGTGACCCCAAGCTAACCCTGCTGGCATATCACATCAGCATACTAAATAAATGGAATTAAGAAAGTACTGTGTGGAAGCTAAATCATTAGATAAACTGAAATGATGGGGAATACCCACTCTAAGTCTGAATATATATAAAACTAAGATGAGTTTAAGATACTCAAATAAAACTCAAGTGCTAAAACTGAATCTAACTATGGCTAAAATAAGCCTCTAACTGACTAGAAGTGCTTGGACATGCCCCCAACTAAATCTAGCAAAAACTGAAACTAAAGACTAAAATATAGAAAGGAAACATGTCTGTCGTCCTCATAAAATGATGACTCACCACTAATGCTGTTAAGCTGAAGATCGAGAACCGATCAATGTATGATCTGGATGCTGAGGATCTGAACCTACATCACGAGAAGATGTAGCGCAGATTATGCGTCAATACTTGAAAGGTACTGAGCATGCAGGATAGAGTAAAGCTAAAAAATAATCATAACTGAACAAACATATAACTAAGCAATGATATGAAATAAACATGATACTAAATTAAGAATATTGAACATGAAATAACTGAATGCAATGACCAAATTTATAACATGCTGAAACTGAAATCTGAACTAAAACTGATAACATGGTCAATGTAATAAATTCTAACTGTAAAGGAGCTACTAATAACCGACATAAAACCACATGAGCTAAATGTGGAGTCCGATGTATACGCCCTATCGAGAGAACCCAATATACCCTGCCAGTGGTATAGAGGCATGACTTGCGTGATTATTAAACTGATGCCCATAAAGGGGACTTATAACCTACATGGGACGCAATTCTGGGACTATTTGGGTACGCTGAACCATAAACCACTTGGTCTAAGCCTACTCCCAATTAGAATGTATATAAGATATATTATGATTGAAATACTGAAGCACTAGATAGCTCAATTACTGACATGCAAACTCTGAGAATGCAACAATTATAACTGATAATGTGACATTCGTGCACTAAAGCATGTATATATGAAATAACTGACCTAGCATGTGTAATTCATGAACGAAAAGAACTACATAGCTAGGGTTCTAAATATCATACAAGAAACTAAGCAACAATATGATATCTGATTTGGATCATTCTAACAGCTAAAACCCAACAATTTCTAACATTCAAGAAACCCTAGGTTTAGATAATATTAAGGGAATCAAGATTCTGACTGAAATATAGGGACCTAATGGGTGAAAGGAACCCACTAGTGAAATCCCACATACCTGGTGATGAAATTCACAGAGAAATCTTTCAATTTCCGGGCTGGAACAGTTGAAAACTCGCTTCGTTCTTGAACTAGGGCTACTCGTCTTTCTCCTCTATTTTGCTCTAAGTTTGAAGAATTTTTGGTGAATAATTGATTAGGTTAGGTTCTAATTAGTTTACTAGGCTAAAACTTACCAAAACCACGTAGTTTAGAGGTTAAACAATGTAGTTTAGGGGTCCAACGCATAAGGAAAAGACCAAAGGACCCCTAACTTTAAAGTCTACCGAAGCCTACCACGGGCTGACTGACGGTTCGTGGACTTACCCACGGTCCATCCTGTCAACTGTGGATTGGATTCAGAGTCTTGGTTCTGGGGATTCGATCCACGGGCCAAGATCACGGGCCAAGACCACGGGCCATGGTCTGACCAACGGTCCGTGAGTCCGGCTGTGGGCGACACTTAGCTATTTTTCCTAAGTTGATTCTGGGACCTCGATCCATGGACTAGGACCACAATTTGTGGCCTGACTTACCATCCGTGGGTCCGGCCGTGGGTCATGCCTTAGAGAAATTTCTGGGCTGATCTTGGGAGGGCAACATGTGGCCATCCACGGACCACCAGGACAGACCGTGGGTAAACCTACGGTCCGTGGGTGGCAATCATGGGTTGCACCTGCAACTTCTGGAAATCTATTGGTTGGTTTGTTTTCGGATACGGGGTGTTACAATTTTGGATAGGTAGTTCCAAAATCTTAGAACAAAGGAAATTTCTTGAGTGAAGGTGTAGTGGAAATCATTCAATTGGTGAGGTGACTTGGGAGACGAAGTCAGATATGACTGCCATATATCCTCAACTTTTCGACGCTTCAGGTACTTTCTATTTCTTTATGTTCGATGACGAACATGGTTTTTAGTGATGAATAATTTAATGACCGGTATCTCAATTTTGGAAAGTTTCATTTTTCTCCTCCCGATATTGACCCTGAGTTGTTTTCAATTGAATTTTAAAAATTTGTTTCGCACTTTGAGTTTTAATTTGAAAATTTGGTAAGTTTTGAGTTTAGAAAGTTTAAATTTTTAAAAGTGGTTTTTACTGTCTTTTGGAGTTTTGAGTGTCGGAATGAAATTTTGTTAATTCCATCAGTCTTAGAATGTGGAATCTGGTCTATGAGAGTTATCAATTTAAAATTTGGAGCCTTTTTTAGTATTTGAGATCCTAAGTTAGAAAATTATAGAAATTTAGCCTTTCAATTTACTTTGGTCAACATTCTGGGTTCAGATGCTCAGATTGGAATTCCTAGAGTTCCGTTGGATTCGAGGGATGATTTTAGGCCTAGGTGAGGTCTTTGTTGAGTTTTGAGAGGTTCTGAGCTTGTTTTAGCCTTTTTACGCGTTGTGTTTATTTCTTGTGACTTTCACAATTCTGGGTCAAGGAGACCTCAAATTTGTGTTTCGATGGTTCCATATTGTCCGGAATGTCGAGTATAGTCAATTTACATATATGGTTTGTGTTCGGGGTTCCAACCCGATCCTGATGGTTTGTTTGGGAAATTTTATGCCTTGTATATTTTGCTAGTTTCTGGTTCTGGTGCATGACCATTTTGGTCATCACAATTGTGGGGATCCCTCACCATGAACACGTAGGTGCATTGTGATTGCATAGGTCTTGTCGTAATCAAAATGGTCAACCTAAATGCGTTGACTATGTTACTCATTGCGATCGTGTGGCTATGGGTCGCGATCATGATGAGAATCTAAGACCCAGACAAAATGTTTGCCCAAAATTGGTGTTTCAACCCATTTCACCATTTTTATGTTTTGGGAGCTTTGGTTTGTCGATTTAAATAAGATTTTTTAGAAGAAATAGTTGGGTAACGATTCCTAACCTTGAATCTTCAACTACCCATTATTATTTATGAATTTAAGTATTTAAATCAGGCTTCTGAAATGAAAAATTGTGGTTTATCTTCAAGAACCAAAGTACCTAGTAAAATGATGATTTTGAACTGATTTAAACTCATTTTTCGAAATAGTTTTCGACAATGAGTTCAAAATGCCTTGGGCAATAATTTCAAGTAAAGAACTTCAGATTCAAACTTTATTTTTGATTCTTGTTTTGAGTTGCTTGACCCATTATTAAACGTATATTATGTGGGTATTGTTGTTTCTAGAAATATATTATAAATACTTGATTGATATAGATTGTGTGACTTTAAACATTGGTCGGAAGAGAAAGACTCAAGTCTTGGAGTGACTAGGTTGTTGAATTAAGGCAAGTGTTCTTCTAAACTTTGTATTCTAGTAGAATTCATGTATTCCCTTCATTGTGCGTGTTGAAATTAATGGGAATGAGGTAAAGGATTAATTGTTCTACTTGAGAAAAAGCTTAATGAATAAAAATGGGTTGAAATGAAAAGGCTATGTGTTGATCATAATGCATTCTGAATTGCCTTGTTGTGGCCCTATTTGATTGACTGGTGAAATGCTTTGATATCATGAATGTGGACTTGAATTGTTTGAATTGTTGTCTCCTCCTTATGTTGTGAACTTTCTTATGTGCATTGATTTTTGTACACCATTATGAAACATGTGATATAAAGTCGATGGGAAATGATCCCAGCTAGTAACATGATATAAAGTCAATGGGAAATGGTTTCGACTAGTGATATGATATAAAGCTGATGGAAAATTATTTCGGTTAGTGATATGATATAAAGCTGATGGGAAATGGTTCTTGATTGTGATATAAAGCTAATGGGAAATGGTTCTAGCTACTAAAATGATATAAAGCCGATGAGAAATGGTTCCAACTAGTGATATGATATAGAGACGATGGGAAATGATTTTGGCTAGTGAAATGATATAAAGCCGATAGGAAATGGTTCCGACAAGGGTTTTATTATTTTGATTTGATGAATTTTGATGCTTATGTTTGACTTAATTGTTAAATTTGATTGATGCACTTGTTACGTGTGATTGATCTACTTAACATTGAAATTTACTTACCTGATACGTGTGGGTTGTTGAATAGTGACTATTGGGTTGTGATTATTGAGCCCTGTGAGCTATGCATTATACAAGTGTTATTGGTTGTAGTTTGAGGAGGTTTGGTTGGGATTAAAGGAGTACCCAATTTTTAGCAATTGTTGTGAGTTCCATGTTGGTACTCACTCCTTGCCTCTACACTGTTGTAGGTTCCGAGCCCGGTATTGTATGATTGCTCTTTATCTCCCACCTTTGAGGCTTGTCAGAGAACTATTGAGTGGTAGTTGCTTGTCATCCTGGTGGGCCGTCTAGTTCTTATTTTTATGCTTTTTTTGTTTGAGAAACAAAGACTTGGAACTTGTACTTATTTATGAAACCCACATTTTATGTATTAGTAGCTTGTATACGTGACAACCAGATTTTGGAGTGTTAACAGAATATAATTTTTTTCGTTTTTATTTTGTTCTTGCTTTATCTTTCCACATTTATTTCATTTTCGTTGGGTTGATGCTAACTTGTCTAGGTGGGTAAAGACAAGTGCCATAACGTCCATTTTGGGGTCTTGACAAATTCTTGATTTTATCATCAAAATTATTGTACTTCATGTCATTAATAACTATTGATCCATGGTTCATGCTAATGATTCCATATGGACTCCTTTCTAATAAAAGTTATTTAAGAACCCAGTCATATTATTTCATATGCATTTATTTCACGAATAATGTATGTTCAAGATTTTAAAGAAGTCTTTCAAGAAAGAGTTCAAGAAAGTATTTTTAGTTTCAAGTATGTTATTTTCAAGACGTATCAAGAAAGTATTATCTTTAATTTTCAGTACACTATTTTAGAAGAGTGTCAAGTAAGTATATTTTACTGCTAGTGCATTATATTCATGAAAGTATTCCGATATTTAACTTCAAGTGCATTATTTAAGAAGTATTTCATGAAATTATATTTTACTTCAATTTGATTTCACTCAAAATCTAGGTTTTTATGCTATTCTCCATGGGTTCAATTTATTTTGATTCAAGTACTTATATTCAATCTTATTATGCATGATTTAACTTAATTACAACATTCTTATTGATTTCACATGAACCCATGCCTACTCCTATTTTATGAATATAAACTATACTTATGAACTCATGAATTATCATTATGAATGATGCATGTTTTAAGAAAGTTATGAGTTACCGCTATATGATACTTTTAAGATAAAGTGTCAATGATTTGTAAAATGGTTTCTCATATTTGAAAGGAATCAAGATTTAGATGCTTAGATAGGTAAGTGTCTTAATGAATGAATTTATAAAATCATATTTTTAAAGGAACTATTCTAATGTGAACTTATGATTGGATTGGTAGTCTTAATTATTGTCGTTCCATGTATTTTTACAATGATATGATTTTGACTTTGTTTACTCCATTGGGATTTTACTTTGCACAGAGAGGTCTTTGAGATGGAGTCTCTTCCCTTAGTAGAGGCTGGGTATCTAGAAGCAATCTCCTTGTCTACGTGCCCCGTAGGATTTGTGTTAGAAAAACATAGCTAGTGGATCAACCTAAGCTAATATATATGGTCCTTACCTTGGCAAATAGGACAATCTCTTTTTCGGTGTGGAAAAGACACCAAATTTCATGTTATAGATCACATGGTCTATGTTGGTTAATGGTAAATATCCCACAAACGAACTATGTTTTCTTCAAAGGTTATTACGACTTTCTCAAAAACTATGATTTAAGTTTATGTTATGATTTTAAGAATATTTCTTTGGTCTTACATTCACGTATTTCAGTATCTGTTAGTGTAACACCCTGAACTTAAATAGAGGGTTTAATATGTTAGAACATCAAGGTTTCACCCACGAGGGCCATCCACGCCCTGTGGTTCGACCCACGCTCCGTGGAAAGTCTCATGGCAGAGCTCCCAAGAAAAACTGCCCAAGGCAGTGACCTACGGTAGGACCCACTCCCCGTGAATGGTTCCACACCCTTTGGGTGGGATCTGTAGGTCAAGGTCCAATTTTCAGATTCTCTGAACCAAACCACGCCCAACCAGTATGGACCGTAGGTCAACCTACGCCCCATGGTCGGGGTCTCGTGGATAGACAAAATTGGACAATTTTGGTGGTTAAGTTAGGGGTACTTTGGGGATTTTCAGTTTTAATTAGGATTAAGTGGTGTCATTTTACCTAATCTATACCACCCATATAAGGCTTTAGACCCCTAAATTAAGTCATTCTAAGTCATTACTTCAAGATCCCAAAAGAAACCCAATTCTCTCTCAAATAATTCTATCTCTAGAAAGTGAAGAACAAGAAGAAGAGGGTCAAGCTAGGTCAAGTCAAGTCTCCATTGTTTCAAGCTTGGTAGGATTTCTAATCAATTTATGATGTCTTATTCATCCATGGAACCCTTTCAGCCATGGAGTCCCCTAGAATTCCACAATTTGAAGAAGAACTTCCCCAATTTAGTTAGGGTTTCTTCCATTGTTGTGGGTTATGATAAATGTTGATCCAATTAAGTGGATTATGATTGTTTATGGTAGAATTGAATGTTTATATGATGAATTTACATGTATCCATGCCTAATCCTTGTTTCTAACCTAGAATTTATGAAATTGGGTTTTATTCCATGAAAGAGGAAATTGAGGATTTAGATGTAATCTTCTAAGATTGATGAACTACATGATAGATTACTTGAAATTGAAGTAAATAAATATGAATTTCTTGAGAGTAGAGCACCTAGACATGAATTGAATTAGACTAAAGTATACATGATGAATAATGACTAGTAGTACTTGAGATTGAGCCTATATGATGATATATGATTAGAATTGCTTAAGAATGAAGCATGTCATTAGAATGTCTTGAGATCTAGGCATATGTGATGATGATGAGAAGTAATTCTTTGAGAGTAAGGCTTGTAGGCATGAATGTTGAATGCTAGGGCTTTGAGAGTTAAGCTTATATGATGAACTATGAGTTGTAGATAGAGTTGTTGTGGAAGGACTTGCCCACATGACCTATATTGTGAATGTATGGTATAATGCATGTCTTATAGAATCTATGTAAATGCTTTAAGAACACTTTGAGAGTAAAGTGTTAATGAATATGATATTGATGTTGTGTTGCTTGAAAGGACATTCTCATGAACACATAATGAACATGATGTGAAAGGTTTTCTCACATAATAATGATTCTAAGGTTGAAAGACTTTCTCACCTAATTGAATCTAAGATTTTCATGTAGTTATGGATGGTGAAAGGTTTTCTCACGCATGATCTAATAAGCCTTCATAACGAACTAAGACATGCTTAAAATAAGTATCTCATAAGTGTTCAAAGGCTTCATGTAAGAACTATGTTAGCTTGAAGTAGTGACGTGATATCCCTTCATGAATAGCTTGACTTGGTAAGACAAGATCATGCATGTTAGCTTGAGATAGTAGAACTTATGGATAGCCTTGGATTGAGAAATTGTACCCTTCCAATGTAGCTTGAGCTAGAATAATAAAATGCTTGCATGATAGCTTGACTTGGTGAGGCCACACCACTTCATGATAGCTTGGATTGATCAATAGTACTCTTCCTTGAGTAGCTTGGACTTGCATGAGAGTGTGCTTTCCATGAAAGCTTGGTCTAGAATAGTAAGGTGCTTTTCCTAGCCTTGATTTGGTAAATCGTAACCATTCATGAGTGATAATATGTCTTGGTCTAGTAGAGAGAGATACTCTACCATGAATAGTAAGAATGACTTAAGAGCGAAAAGCCCCTAATCAAAGTAGCATGTGTATGATATAACAAGATTACTTCAAGGAAGTATTGTAAGTATGTTTCTATATGAGATTGATTGCATGATGTATGCTTAGCTTGGATTGTTGCTATAGTTGCACTCCTTGATATGTTTGACTAAAGGTGAATGTTCCCTTGTTTATGAGAAATAAGCTAATGATGAGATTAAAAGATGATGAATATGAATGAGGGCCTGAAGTGATTTTCTTAGCATGGGTGAGATTTATGGGGTCTTATTCATGCATTGCACAAGTATGCTTTGAGGTTAATTATGAAGTATCCTCTTATATTATGTTGATCTATATGCATTGATTATGCCTATGACTATGTTTTTATCTCTTATGCCTATAGCCTATGCCTTATGTTGATGTCTCTTATGATCATGGTATATGTCTTATGTTGACTAATGCTTATATTATGCTTACATGTTGATGATTTATGCTAGCCATCATATTTAGTACATTATTGTACTAACACATACTGTTGCCTATATTCTTATCAAATGTAGGATCCGGTGATATTGACTTCCATTCTCATGGCTAGGATCGTAGTAGAAGGAAACAAGTGAAGATTTGGTGAATCATCATAGCATCGAGGACTTGATCACCTTTCCTTTTATGTCTTTCCTTTATGTTTAGACTTTTGTATGGGTTGTGTCCCAAGACTTTCAAGTATTAGATGGTTTGAGACAAGTGTTAAAAGACTTCCGCTTCGTTTTATGAGACTTTAATTGTATTGGAAAAAATGTTTTAAATTTCCGTACCATTTTCTATTATCTTATGTTATGATATGCTAAGTGGCTTGTATGAGGCCTCTCGGGGTCTTGTACGCCATGTTACGTCTAGGGTGTACCCCTGGGTTGTGACAGTTAGTTGCATGTTTTACTACTTGGTTACTGCATCCATTCACGTATTTTTGTTTCATATTATCTTTAGCGTCTCAGATTCATCATGTCCAACTTTACAAATTTTCGTGCATACATCTCATACTTAGTACATTCAAAATACTGATTCACATACATCTTATGCCAACATTTTTACTGTGATGTCGATTTTGTTTCTTATTATCATGATCCTAGTAAGTTGGATCTCAACTTTTGGCCAACTGGTGATGGGTTCTCTTATTTTGAGCTCTCAAGTTCGTTTGTAGTTCTAGTATGTTATTTCTATTAGTATGTATTGAGTTAAGTGAGCAAGGGTCATATCTAGGCTAACTATAATCAATATTAGTATACAAATATATTGAACCAGTCAGTTAGAGTTGTTATTTTCAGACTGCTCTATTCTAGGTTCTTTTCAGATTGCATGTGTTGTATACAAAACTTTGTCAAAAAATATATTGAACCAATATTCCATAATTATTCTTTCACAGTCATTTTAATTCTTAAACATGTTCATATTTAGTTACTCATGACTAGGACAGTATGAAGCATTAGCTTGGAGTCACTTGTGATTCTAAGTACCGTATTACGACTAGGGGGTAGTAGCAGGTCTTGACATGCACCGAATCCCACCGAAGCATGTGAGATTCATCTGTAACGTACCGTCTCAGCATAGACACATGTAAAATAGGGTTAACACCTGGAAAAAATGAAGGTAAGGCTAACTCATAAGCCATCTCTCCTACCTATCTCAGAATCTCAAAAGGATCGATGAACCTGGGGCTAAGTTTGCCCTTTCTCCCGAATCTCATTATGCCGTTGATGGGCGACACCTGCTAGAACACTAGATCACAAACCATGAACTCTAAAGATTGTAATCTTCAATCCACATAGCTTTTCTACATACCTGGGCAGTACGGAGTCGCTCCTAGATTGAATGAACACTATTCATAAAATAATGCAATAAATTGGTACCCCACGACCTAACCTCAAAAGCATCAAACTAGCCCACCAGAGATAGGAATCTCCTACCATATGATGCCTCAAATGGAACCATCTGGATACTTAAATGATAGCTATTATTATATGCAAACTCTACCAATCTGAATGACTGATCCCAGTGACCACCGAAATTAATAACACATGTTCGTAGCATATCCTCCTAGACCTGATTAGTCCTCTTAGACTGGCCATTGGTCTGAGGGTGAAAAGTTGTACTGATCTCAACCCGGGTACCCAAATCCCTCTTAATAGACCTCCAAAAGTGTGAAGTAAACCTAGGGCCACAATTTGATATAATATACACTGGAACCCCATGCAAATGGACAATCTCCCAAATGTAAATCTAACCCAACCTCTCTACACTATAAGTAGCCTGAACCGGCAAAAAGTGAACAGACTTGGTTGATCGATCAATGATGACCCAAATAGCATCAAATCTCTGAAAAGTATATCGCAAGCCTACCACGAAGTCCATGGCTATGCGCTCCCACTTTCAATCTGGAATGGGTAGTCACTCGTTCAAACTACCTAGTCTCTGGTGCTCATACTTCACCTACAAATAGTTCAAGCACCTACCATAAACGCCGCAATATCCTTTATCATCCCATATAGTAGTGCTGCCTCAAATCATGATGCATATTTGTATAACCAAGATAGATAGAATATCAAGAATAATGGACCGAAATCATCCTAACAAAATCTCTAACTCTAGGAACACATTTATAACCCTCAATCCTCAAAATACCCTCAGGATCTAAGGATGCATTCCTAGCCTCGCCACTAATCACCCTATCACGAATCATCCTAAATTTTGAGTCCTCAAACTGCTATGCTCAAATATGCTTGATCAAAGAAGATCTAGCCTCCACACAAGACAGTACCCTGCCCGGCTCAAAAATATCAAGTCTGACCATCTAGATGGCTAAGGACTGAATTTCTGAAGCCATAGATCACTCCACTAAGAAAGCCAAACTCCCTATACTCACTGCCTTCCGACTCAAGGCATCTATTACCACATTAGCTATTTTCGGGTGATAAAAGGTCAAAATGTCATAGTACTTCAGTAACTCCAACCACCTGAGTAAGGACCATCTCAAGTACCCTGGACACTACCTCTATCGACATTTGCAAAGCCAAATGTCTAGCTAACTTAGTGAACTACATCTCATTGTTACAAATAATTATAGATCCCTAAGTCAAGCTTGTGAACTCATCCCACAACCGCTCCCTTAGGCTGCTAGGTACATACTTCTCCAAGAAAGCATCAGAGAATTGAACCCAAGTTATCAAATGTGACACGACTGGTCTACACTCAAGTAGAACCTCCATCACTTTTTAACTAACCCATCTAGCAAAAAAGTGGTATAATCAACCCTGTGAGATTCCATTAATTCGAGGTTATGCAATCTCTCTAGGAAACTATAACACCTCAAAAGTTAGAAAGTTGAGTTACAGAGAAAGTTGAAGAAATTTTCTGAAATAGTGAACTACGAGTCCAATATACGGATCATAGAAAGTCTTATGGATCGTAAAAAAGGCAATTGTAGAAAGTTGAGCTGAGTTTTAGAAATTCAAGTCTCTGATGTTGGACCTATGACTTAATAGGACGAGTCATAGAAATTTTGACAGGTCATAGGACTGATCTGTAGGAAGATTTAGAGCATTTGACTTAAGACCTCAGTTCTACAAACAGAAATAATGGATCGTAGGGTATTTTATGGGTCGTAGGAAGCACCCATAGAAGTGTTGAAGAATTGGTGAAAAGTTGTTTTAAAATTTGAGATCTACGAATGGGATCTACAGACCATAAGAAGTTTGACGCCCTTAGAAATGTGTCCTAGGATTTACCCAAGATTTTAGGCTCCAGTCACTTAACCTGCGGTTCACTAGTACAGTTCATAGGAATTCCTATAGGTCATAGGAAGCAACCGTATGGATGACTGGTATTTATTTTAAAGGTGATTTGGGTCTTTTCCTAAGAACCTAAAACCTATACTACGTCGTTTTAACCTATAAAAGATACCATATAACTGATTTTACTCCTAAGATCTACCTAGTCCCTTTCATTCCCAAAAATCCTCTCAAGCTTTTCTATCTTAAGATTGAGGAAGAAAGAGCTAGGGTTTTCAAATCAAATCTCCCTTTTCAAAATTGTTTTGGGCTTCAAGATATGATAGTTCATCAATGAGTTCTATTCACCCATTTATTTCCATAGATTTGTCCAAATCACCAATCCAGTTTCCCAAAACTTTTTAAGTTATTATTCAATCCTCATGGGTTCTATTTGTATGGATTCAATTATTTGATTTTGATCATATCATGACGGTTTTGACTTAATTACATTCTTTCCAATTGATTTTATATGAACCCATGCATGATACATAATTTTGACTATAAACCCTACAAGGGTCTGAATGTATGAATGAGTTATGAAGCTATGATTGATGTTTTCATAAAAGATATGCATGATTTATGAAAATGATTATCTTATGATCTAGGTTTCTTTAAGATTAAAATCAACAAAATTGTGAAAGGTTTTGTCGCATTCAGGGATCATGGTTTGGTGAAAGGTTTTCTCACCCATGTATGATTCAAGATTTAAGGAGCTATGCTATTATGTTTTTTTTAACTTGGATCAGTAACTTAATTGTGTTTTTCCATGGATGATGATATTCTTATATTTTTTATTATTTTGTTGGGATTTTACGTAGCACCGAGAGGATATTTAGATGAAGGTTCTTCCATTCGTAGAGGTCGGGTCTCTAGTAGCAATATCTTTGTCCATAACTAAGTGCCCCAGTAGGTTGTCTTAAGTGACATAGCTAGTGGATCCACCTAATATAGAATTTAAGCTGTTTGCCTTGGAAAGTACGTACATGTCTTTTTCAGTGTAGGAGCAAGACAACGCATTTCATGTTATTGCTCACGTTGTCTATGTCGATTTATGGTAAATATCCCACAAAACAATCTAAGTTGTTATTGAAGGTTTTATGAAGCTTTCCTTATGTTTTAAGATGTATTGACCATGTTCAAAGTTTTATGATGTTTCTTTAAAAGTTTTTACTTCTTTCATTGCTTTAAAGTCGTGCCATTGAGTCATCTCTGTAAAGATCCTTCTCCTAAATCGTATTCGATCCTTTTAAGAATATGGCCCCTTGAAGAGCTTATGTGAGAAGGAATGTAGGCAACGAAAATGTGGAGCCTAAGGTTCTTGACGTTTCGGTTGATATTTTGTCCGAGCAAGTGACTCATGCCAAATGTAAAGTCATTTTTGAATTTTTGGCCCAAGCTAAGATGGACCAATCTAACAGAGAGGCAAATGCTCTCGTGAACCCAAATATGGGTACGGTGACGATAAGGATAACATACATCACTAGGATGAATCCTCCAGAATTTCATTTGTCTAAGTTTGATGAGGATCCTCAAGAGTTTATTGATGAGGTGTATAAGATAGTAGGTATCATGGGATTGTCTATGACTGAGAAAGAATATTTCGCCACTTATGAACTAAAGAGTGTTTCTCAAGTGTGGTTTGAATAATGGAAAAGTGAGAGGGCGATTGATGTGGGTCCTCTTGATTGGGAGAAATTTAATGGAGATTTTCTTGATCCTTTCTTTCCTCTTGAAATGAGAGAAGCAAAAGTGCTTGAGTTCAGTAACCTCTGACAAGACAATATGAGTGTGAAAAAGTATGCTTTGAAGTTCACTAAATTGGCTAAGTATGCTTCAACTATGGTTGTCGTCTCTAAGGCAATGATGAGAAAGCTCGTGTCAAGATCAAGGAAAAGACAAAGAGTCCATGAGGGTAAGCACCAGTGATGGTGACTTTTCTCTTTTTATGTTTGGTGGACAAGGGAATCTTCAATTTTGGCAAAAGTCTTATGGTCAAGGATCCTCTACTGCTCCGTCTCCAAAGTTCAACAAGATAGAGTGTCTAATCCTAAGCCTCAAGGAGAATATTTTAGTAATGGATCTTTTACCCCCGCTTGCACTAGTTGTGGTAAGAAAAAAATGGCAAGTGTTTGGCTGGTATGAATGGTTGCTTTTAATGTGGAAAGAATGGTCACAAGATGAGAGACTGCACCTTTCCTACTACTAAGGGAAGGGATGGTAGGCAGTAGGCAAGTTCAACCTAGTGGTTTCGGTTTGGGTGCACTGAAGCAAAATATAATATATGCTCTTCAGACTCGACAGGACCGCGAGGATTCTCCGGATGTGGTGACCGTTATGTTGAAAGTCTTTCATCTTGATGTTTTTGCTTACTTGATCCAAGTGCTACCTTATGGTTTGTTACTCCTTATGTGGCAATGACATTTGATGTTGCTCCTTAAATCATTTCTAATCCCTTTCATATGTCTACTCCCGTTGGTGTGTCTATTGCTACTAAAAAAGTTTATCGGAATTGTCTTATTTTTGTTTCTCATAGAGTCACTCATGCTAATCTTGTAGAGCTTGATATGTTAAATTTTGATGTTATTCTTGTGATGGATTGTCTTCATGTATTTTATTCTTCCATAGATTATAGGACCCAATTTGTCTTTTTTAATTAGGTTCTGTATAAACCGGTCATGTCGTATAAAAAGGGAATGATGTTCTTAAGGGTGGATTTATATCTTGCCTAAAAGCTAGGAAAATGATTTCTACAGGGATTCCAAAACCCCTACTCTTGAGTTAGTTTCGATAGTAAATGAGTTTATGGAGGTGTTTCTTGATGATCTTATTGGTATTCCTCCTAGAAGGGAAATAGACTTTGGTATTGACCTTCTCCCAGATACATATCATATCTCTATTCCTCCTTAGCGTCGGACCCCGATAGAACTTAAGAAGTTAAGGGATCAATTGAAATATTTGTTGGATAAGGTTTTTATTAGAACAAATATCTCTCCATGGGATGCTCCGATGTTGTTTATTCGAAAGAAGGATAGTTCTCTCTTAATGTGTATTGACTATCGGTAATTAAATAAGGTTACCATTAAGAAATAAATATCCTATTCTAAGGATAGATGATTTATTTAATCAACTCCAAGGAGTGAGTTACTTATCAAAGGTTGACCTTTAGTCGAGCTATCACCGATTGAGGGTAAATAAGAATGACATTCCCAAGATGGATTTTGATGAGTCCACAAATTAGACTCATTTAGGGCTTTATTTTAATAGAAATAGTATCCTCAAATGCTTATTTTATCTCAATATCTGAAAAATGCTTAAGTTTTAGGTATGTGAAGTTTTAGTGGAAGCACGGACACTTAGGCGCAAAAAGGAACATAAAGCCTAAAAAGAAGGAAGAAGCTGAAGCCTGAGCATCGCCAAGCATACTTGGCGAATCGCCAAAGGGACACACTCCGCCCTTTGTTCCAGCACTCAAAGCCCCAAAGGACGTGGATCAAAAGGCGATTAAAGGAGTAGTTGGCATGTCGCCGAATAGTTCTGCGAAACAGTACTATGTCGCCCAATGACACAGAGCACGACGATGTCGAAGGATGGTTCAAGACGATGGTTAACTACACCTAAGGGAAAATCACCGAGTCGATCGGTGATTTCGACTAATGTCGCCGAATGATCCACTGCAACACAAGTTTTTGAAAACTATAAATACTCATTGAGAGTTATAGCTTAATATAAGTTTTAGCATTATATTTTTAGTATCAAATTTTTTAGACAATATAATTTTTAGTACTTTTTACTCTCAAGTTTGGAGAGGGTTTTGGGGAGACTGGAAGAAATGAGTTCATCTTCCCCAAGTTGGAAGTGGGTCTTCTCCATTCTTCTTCCTTTGCTTAAATCAAGGTTTAATTTCTTATACCCATTTGATTTCACCATCATTTTAGGTGTATTTTATTTTTTGTTGATGTGTGGCTAAAACCCCCCATTCTTGGGGTGTGATTTAGTAAATATGTGTTGATATTATTGTTGGGTCTTGCTTGCTGATAGGTTAGATGTATTTTAATGGTGATTTCACCTAGTTGTTGTGGTTTAATTTAATGGGTTTGTAGTTGAAAATACAAAGCCACCCATGTGTTTTCGGCTTGCCCGAGAGTGAGGTCGTGAAACCAAGACCACTAGACTGATGGCCTAAGGAGTGGGTCGACATGAGGTTCAGCCCGAGAGGGAGAGCCCTAGTCCCATATCCTAACACTCAGCTCGATAGAGTGAGTGGGGTAAGGCATAGGCTGGTTTTCATGCGGTAAATGGGTGTCCGAGAGGAACGCATTTGAAACGGGGTAAGTTGCCCGAGAGGGAACTTATTTCCATCTAAAGCTTTCCTTAGCCATTATTATCTTGCAAATTTCATATTGAAAGCGTGTACACAACCATTTATCTCAACTTGTATTGCGGTCACACCCCAAGAACTCTTACCCATACTTGATTTTTTTGTTATTTTTGTTGTTTTTACTTACTTGTAACAAAAACCCCAATTGATATTTGACACTTTTGTGTCCCCCCTTCGATTTACAATATTTTTAATCGTTAATGTCTTTATCTACGACTAGTTAGAACTAGATTTTATTTTTCTATTAATTCTCAAGACCGCTCCCTTGGGACACGACCCCAACCTTTGGTTGGGTTACTATATTATCGACGATCGTAGACACTCGAACCGTAGTTAGTGTCGTTGGTCAGGATAAGCATCAAAATGGCGCCGCTGCCGGGGAGTGGTGTTACTTGAGAATTTTTAGATTGGTATAATTTTCATTCTTAATAGTTGTAGTTCACTTACCTTATTTTCATTTTAGTTTTGAGCATTTATGTAAAAATTTCAGAAAACATGAGTGTAAATGGCAGTAATGGTAGCCTGGTGGGCCACCAAGATGACATCGGTAACCTCAACGATGTCCAAGAGCCAAACGTCAATGACCCTCATCTCATGGGAGGCGTTACCCCCAACCGAGGGTAATGCAGTGTTCCATATAACGAGCACTATGTTGCAGCTCTTGCAACTTAAAGGACTCTTCAGCGGATTAGCTCAAGAGGATCCCCATGAACATCTTCAAAACTTCGTAGACGTTTGTGGGTCATTATCTTTAAAGAACATCTCTCAAGAGTCAGTCAGGCAGCAATTATTCCCATTTTCTCTGATGGGGGAAGCTAGCAAGTGGTTAGCTGAATTACCATAAAATTTTATCACTTCATGGGAGGAGCTGGTCACTGTATTTAATGTGCGATTCTTCTCTCCCTCAAAGATGATGACTATTCGGGATAACATCCAAAGTTTCAAGTGTCTTAATGGAGAGCCTCTGCAAGAAAGTTGGCTTCGATTTAAAAAATTGGTGCTACAATGCCCGACCCATGGTCTTCCTGATACTGTGCTCCTTCAATACTTCTACCAGAGTCTAGACTCGATAAACAAGGGTGTCGCTGACCAACTCTCACCATGAGGTTTAATGCAGCAGCCGTACGCGGTGGCAACCCAAATTTTAGATGGCATGACAACCACCAACAGAGCGTGGTACATCAGTGAGGACCAGGTTTCCCCTGTCACCTTCCATCTATCTAAGGAGCAGATTGAAAAGGACAATGAGAGAGACCAAAACATGGCTAATATTATGACACAACTTGATATTCTATCTAAGAATGTCATGGGGGCTGGTACTCGTGGTGTCAATGCTGTGGGGGTTGGGAGCACAAATCCTGAAGAGATAAAGTTTGAAGCTCTGTATAGCGAGGAAGAAAACTTTCTAGCAAACCAAAACGGTGGTTATCGTTCAAACTACCCGAGGCAGGGTGGTAACCAAGGTTGGGCTAGAGACGAAGGATGGAAAGATCGAGACCACGAATGGAGGGATCGGAATCCAAACTGGAAGGATGGGGAGAAGGATAGATATGTGCCTCCCCACGAGCGGCAAAAGCCCAAGGATTCGGAAGGTGGTAGGTCCGAGGATATGCTCTCGCGTATTTGAAACAAAGTTGAAGGGTCAGACAAAATTCTAAATGGCATGAAATAAGATGTGTCTACCTTTAACCAGACCGTCACCTCTCATTCAGTTTCAATCAAGCAGCTAGAGACCCAAATGGGTCACATCTCATCCCATCTTAATCCAAGACAACAAGGGGGTTTGCCTAGTGATACTATGGCTAACCCCAAGAGTGAGGTTTGAAGGTTGACTTGCATCGTGCCACGACATTAACCAAGGCGCTGTTTGGGAGGCAACCCAAAACCCTTTACTTGCTTTTGGTTATGGAGGTGAGCAATATTTCCACTTGGCGGATCGCCCACAAGATATGCGTAACCGATCATTCTCGCATTTTGATTCAATACATCTTTAAGGATTGGGGTTGTAAAACTTAGCATAGTGTGAATTTCATCGGCGCATCGCCAACGCAGTTGGTGATCTCGTCATAGATCACCGATGTATTACCCACCTAAACTAAAAACTCTGTTATATTCAGTGAGACAATCAGATATTCAGCGCTTCGCCGAGTGATTAGGCGATACCGACTAACATCGCCTAATGAGCAGAAACTGGACGGTCAAAAGCCACAGGTTCAAAAGTTCTATTTCATTTAGTTTCTTTCACTTTGTCCCTTTCACAAACTCACACTCGCACCCTAGTAGTTACATTTCTTGCATGCTTAGAGTATTTTAAGTATCGAATTGTGCTTGGATTTGGATCGCATTGCTACCTAGCACGTCATCAATATCTAATTCGGCATCAAAGGTTGGTATTCGAACCCCTCAGTTATTTGATAAATTTTTTTACTCATTTGCATAGTGTTGAAATGATTCAAAATCATTGTTAAGTCTCTGAGTTGATGGGATTGCATGTATTACCAATTACGATTCAATACTTACTGACTAACTGGTAGAATCCCACTAGATCGTACATTGATTTGAAATTGTGTTGAAATGGGTGTGTAAAAATTATTCTGGGTCTTCAAAGTATTTGTGCCTTACATGTTTAAATTGTGTTTTCTGAGGGTTGCGGGGCCGATTTCTAAAGTTGGGTATGAAGTAGGCATGATAGGTGATTCGGCGAGCTGTGACAAGTTCGCCGAATCACTCCATTGTTCGCCTAAGTACCCCAGCTCACCTTTAATATCATGTTTTATTTATTGTGGCTGCTGTAACTTTCAGCGAGAAGCAAAGGATCGCCAAGCGCACTTGGCGAGTCACCGAATGACACATTAATCGCCCTTCCTCTACACCCCTAACTCTTTCGGCACTATGACCTTTGACGGATTGTGTGTGGCTCGCCGACTGTATTCGACGGCATGCCAAATGGATTATCTCATCTTTCTGCAGATATAAATCTCTGTTTTGTTTGTCAAATATGTTCTAACATTATCTCGAAGTGATTTGCAGAAATGGCTAGACCAAAAGTTGCAGAAAGGAACATGCCACCCCGACATGTAAGAGCACAAGATTTTTAAAGAGACGAAAAGATAGCCGAACTGGCCAAAGAAAGAAAAGTGAGTAAGAAAGCAAGTGCCAGCAGGAGGAACCCCATTGACTCTACTATTCCTTCAGTGAAACGTGGGTTCTACACGGCTATAGACTCCTTCTTGGCGGGCCATGAAGTGGACAAAATGGTTGCGGTTAACAGCACTGCAGAAGCTGGGGCAAATGAACACAATATAACCCAGAATAATAGTTCGGGGACTGTTGTTACATTCCAGACTAATGCATCAGGAAAAAATGACTCGACAGATGGAGCAAACGTGTAGACAAGATCCCCTCTTTACCTCCCTCTCTATCTTTCTTCATTTTCATTGTTGAATATTCATCATTTGCATTTGAGGACAAACACATTTATTTGTGGTGGGGTGAGGCCCCCATTCCTTTTGTGTTGATAGTTTCGTGTTTTGTGTATATTTGGGTTGTTCTGTTTTAAAATTGTTGTTACACTGCTTTTTGTGGATATTTGAGCTTATGGCGTCTCTTTTTGGTTTTAATGGATGCAAATTCAAATTTTGACCTTTCCGAAAGCCACTGCTTATGTTGAAAATGGTTGTTCTTTTGCAAAATTTAAGTCTCAGTTCTGATCAATACTGATGACTTGAATAGTGCTCTCAATCGAACAAAAATGAATGTGCGGCTATGACGAGACCAAATGAAGTTTTATAGACAATATGTGAACTCTTTGCATCTTGTTGTGATTAGCCATTTATTGAAATGATTCTCTTGTAATGACCGTTGCACACTAGCGAAAGTGTGTAGTCTTATTTGACTTAAGTGTCGATTCCTTGTGTGATTAGATTACTTTGAACCATGCATAAATAAACCCAGAATTTGCTCTATTAGTTTGATTGATTTAGAAAGGTGTCCTCTTGATATGATCTTAGGTAACTTTAAAGAGTGTGAGCCAAATTTGATATATACCTATTTTGTGGCCTACCCGTGAGCGTGTGAAACTCTTTTGAGCACCCCTTGAGCCTTACCTTTATTTGGAAGAACCTTGATGAACCCTAGACTTTACTTAACCCTACTACCTATAATCCTCTTGAGTTGTGATTTAGTGAATAGCCAACTTAGGCCAAAAGTCTAAGTTGGGGGTGTGGTGAAAAGGAAAAGGAGAAGTTAAGAAGTGCAAGAAAAAGTCTCTCTAACCCATGGTATTGCAAAAAAAAAATGGAAACCCTCCAAAAATAATAATATATATATATATATAATAATTTTAGAATAAAAGTGCATAAGGAATTGGGTTTCCAAGCAATACATGGAAAGTGAATGAAAGGATGACTTAGAAGCACTCGAAGAAAAAGTGATAAGGAAAGGAAAAAGGACGTTTTGAGAACACCACATCTCATGAGGATGATGAAGTCACTAAGCCTAAATGATCATACCTTTGCACTCATCCCCATTACAAGCCTTGAAAATACCTTTTTGATCTTGAGAAAGCCGAACCAAAAGTCGATTGGAAAATAAGGGCAAACCTATGGGTGAAAACATGCATTGTGTTCTTTTTTTTTTGAAGTGTGAGCGTTGCATCTGATTTCTCATCTTAAATTGATTAAATCATGTGTGTGAATGTGGATTCATTCTTTGTGTGAGGGATTAAGACACTTTTGTTGAGCTTGAACTTGCATTAGTAGCAAGTAATCTTTGGTAATGGTATGTCACAACTTGAATCTTTGAGTACACAATTGAATCTCTACATAAGTAGTTTGAAGTTTTGTTGTGTGCATTCATGATTGAGTCTTGTGTAGCACTATTTGAGACATCTCCTTTTTGAACGACTGAACTTGAGTTTGCTTGAGGACAAGCAAAAGTTTAAGTTGGGGGTGTTGATGAGTCCACAAATTGGACTCATTTAGGGCTTTATTTAAATACAAATAGTGTCCTCAAATGCTTATTTTATCTCAATATCTGATGAAAATGCTTAAGTTTCAGGTATTTGAAGTTTTAGTAAAAGCATGGACACTTAGGCGCAAAAAGGAACAAAAATGTTGAAAAGAATGAAGAAGCTAAAGCCTGAGCATCGCTAAGCATACTTGGCGAATCGCCAAAGGGACGCACTCTGCCCTTTGTTCCAGAACGCGAAGCCCCGAAGAAAGTGGATTAAAAGGCGATTAAAGGAGCAGTTGGCATGTCATTGAATAGTTTTGCGAAGAAGTTCTATGTCACCCAATGACACAGAGCACGACGATGTCAAAATATGGTGCAAGACAGCGATGAACTGCACCTAAGGGAGAATTGCTGAGTCGATCGGCGATTCCGACTATTGTCGCCGAATGATCCACTTCAGCACATGTTTTTGAAAACTATAAATACTCATTGAGAGTTATAGCTTAATATAAGTTTTAGCATTACATTTTTGTATCAAATATTTTAGACATTATAATTTTTAGTACTTTTTACTCTCAAGTTTGGAGAGGGTTTTGTGGACACTTGTAGAAAGGAGTTCATCTTCCCCAAGTTGGAAGTGGGTCTTCTCCATTCTTCTTCCTTTGCTTAAATCAAGGTTTAATTTCTTATACCCATTTGATTTCACTATCATTTTAGGTGTATTTTGCTGTTTCTTGATGTGTGGCTAAAATCCCCCATTCTTGGGGTGTGATTTAGTAAATATGTGTTGATATTATTGTTGGGTCTTGCTTGTTGATAGGTTAGATGTATTTTAATGGTGATTTCACCTAGTGGTTGTAGTTTAATTTAATGGGTTTGTAGTTGCAAATACAAAGTCACCCATGTGTTTTTGGCTTTCTCGAGTGGGAGATCGTGAAACCAAGACCACTAGACTGATGGCCTAAGGAGTGGGTCAACATGAGGTTCAGCCCGAAAGGGTGAGCCCTAGTCCCATATCCTAACACTCAGCTCGAGAGAGTGAGTGAGGTAAGGCGTAGGTTGGTCTTCATGCGGTAAATGGGTGTCTGAGAGGAACACATTTGAAACGGGGTAAGTTGCCCGAGAGGGAACTTATTTCCATCTAAAGCTTAGCCTAGTCACTATTATCTTGCAAATTTCGTATCAAAACATGTACCCAACCATTTATCTCAACTTGTATTGCAGTCACACCCCAAGAACTCTTCCCCATACTTGATATTTTTGTTATTTTTACTTACTTGTGACAAAAACCCCAAATTGATATTTGACACTTTTGTGTCCCCCCTTCGATTTACAATGTTTTTATTCGTTTATGTCTTTATCTACGACTAGTTAGAACTAGATTTTATTTTTCTATTAATTCTCAAGACCGCTCCCTTGGGAAACGACCCCAACCTTTGGTTGGGTTACTATATTATCGACGATCGTAGGCACTCGAACCATAGTTAGTGTCGTTGGTCATGATAAGCATCAACTTTTCAAATTCGGTATGGTCATTATGAATTTTTAGTAATTTCATTTGGTTTGACTAATGCCCCGATGCTATTTCTGTATTTAATGAATATAGTGTATAAGTAATATCTCAATATGTTTGTGATTGTGTTTTTCAATGATATTTTGATTTACTCACGGGTGAGGATGAACATGCTGAGCATTTGAAGAATGTATTGCAAATTCTTAAGGACCGTGAATTGTTTGCTAATTTTAGTAACTGTGAGTTTTTGTTGAGGTCTGTTGAGTTCATTGGCCATATTGTCTCTAGTAAGGGTATTCAAGTCTATCTATAGAAAAGTGAGGCGGTTAAGAATTGCCTAGACCTTTGTCTGCTTTAGATAAATGAATTTCTTGGGTTTGGCCAGTTATTATATAAGGTTTGTGGAAGGATTTTCCTCTATTTCTTTACCTTTGACGACATTGACTCAAAAGAAAGTGAAATTTATATGGTCGGAAGTTTGTGAGAAGAGTTTCCAAGAGTTGAAAGATAGACTTACTTCAGCCTCTATTTTGTCGTTACTAGAATGATCGGATGGTTTTGTGGTGTAATGTGATGCTTCCTGAATTGGTCTAGGGTGTGTTTTGATGCAACATGGGAAAGTCATTACTTATGCTTCAAGGCAATTTAAGGTGCATGAAAATAATATCCGACTTATGATTTGGAGTAAGCAACGACGGTGTTTGCCCTAAAGATTTGGAGGCATTACTTGTATGGCGTTCATGTAGATGTGTTCACTGATAACAAGAGTTTGAAAAATGTGTTCACCCAAAAGGATTTGAATCTTCACCAAAGGAGATTACTTGAGTTGTTGAAGAATTACGACATGAGTGTCCTATATAATCCTGGTAAGGCAAATGTGGTGGTGGATGCTCTTAGTCAGTTATCAATGGGAAGTGTTGCTCATGTAGAGGGTGATAAGAAAGAGTTAGTTCTTGATTCTCATAGATATTCCCGATTAAGTGTTTGCATGATTAATTCGAATCAAGGTGGTGTTGTTATTCATAATGGTTCAGAATCGTCTTATATATTGGATATGAAGGTTAATCAAGATCTTGATCTGATTATGGTTGACTTGAAGAAGTTAGTTCCCGTAAAAGCAATTGAGGCTTTCTCTTAAGGGGGAGATGGTGTCCTTTGATACCAAGGTCGATTATGTGTTTTGAATGTTGATAAGTTGAGAAATTAGATTCTGTCAAAAGCTCATAGTTCTCGGAATTCTATTCAACCACAAGTCACCAAGATGTACCACGATTTGTGGGAAGTCTCTTGGTGAAATGGGATGAAGAGGGATATTGTGGAATTTGTCTCTAAATGTCCGAATTGTCAACAAGTGAAAGTTGAGAAACAAAAACTAGGAGGTTTGGCTCAAAACGTTAGTATTCCTACATGGAAGTGGGAATATTTGAATATGAACTTTTTTACGGGTTCACATCGCTCTTGTAGACAGTTTGATTCGATTTGGGTAATTGTGGACCAGATGACAAAAAATGCTCACTTTCTTCCTATTAAGACTTCATTCTCCTCAAAAGATTATGCCAAGCTTTACATTTATGAAATTGTAAGGTTGCATGGAGTGCCTTTGTCCATTATCATTGATCAAGGTACTCAGTTTACATCTCAGTTTTGGAAGTAAATTCAGAAAGATCTTAGTACTCAAGTGAATCTTAACTACTTTTCATCCTTAGACCGATGGAAAAGTTGAGCATACCATTTAGACATTAGAATACATGTTAAGAGCATATGTGATTGATTTCAAGGGAAATTGGGATGATCCTTTGCCTTTGATCTAATTCGCTTATAATAATAGCTATCATTTTAGCATTGGGATGGCACCGTTTGAGACTTTTTATGGTAGGAGGTATAGGTTTCCTATAGGTTTGGTTGAAGTTGGTGAGGTTTCTTTGATAGGGCACGAGTTGGTGCATGAGGCTATGGAAAAGGTTCGAGTCATTCACAAAAGGTTGAGCATGCTTCAAAGTCGATAAAAGTGTTATTCCGATGTTAGAAGAAGAGAACTACAAATTAATGTTCATGATTGGGTCCACTTGAAAATTTCATCCATGAAGGGTGCAATGAGATTTGGAAAGAAAGGAAAGCTTAGTACCTAATATGTGGGCCCATATCAAATTTTAAGGCGTATTGGCAGGTTTCCTATGAACATGAATTGCCTAATGTTTTATCATGGGTACATGCGGTATTCCATGTCTCCTTATTGAAGAAGTGTGTTGGATATCCGACATCCATTGTTCCTTTAGAAGGTTTGGGAGTTAAAGAAAATATTTCCTATGAAGAGGTTCCGGTTGAGATTTGAGACCGACAAAGTTCAGAAGTTGAGAAAAAGAAGAAGTTGCATCTGTGAAGGTTCTTTGGAGAAATCAAGTAGTTGTGGGTGCTACTTAGGAGGCTGAAGCCTATATGATGTCCTGATATCCTCGGCTCTTTCCCTCGTCTCCTACTCTAGCTTGAGGTATTAGCTCCTAATGGTACATTCTATCGGATTCATGCATTTTAGTTATTCTCATGTTTCCATATGCATGCATGTTCATGAAAACTTTATTCTTGATGTTATATTTAGCATGGAGTGATTTTCCTTGTTTATGTGCATTATGATGAAGTTGCATTCATGTTGGGTTGTTAATTTCTCTCTTACTCTATTCATGCTAGCTTGAGTTGTATTCGAGGACGTATGTTCCTAAGGGAGAGATAATGTTACACCTCGGAAGTTAGAAAGTCGAGTTAAGGAGAAAGTTGCAATTTTTTTTTGAAACAATGAACTAGGAGTCCAATCTACAGACTATAGGATGTTCTACTGGCCGTAGAATGGAAATCGTAGAAAGTTGAGTTAAGTTTTTGAAATTCAAGTGTCTGATGTTGGATATACGACTTGACAAGACAAGTCGTAGGACTGATCTGTAGGAAGATTCAAACTATTTGACTTAAAACCTCAATTCTACGGAAGCAAAATGATGAATCGTACGGTATTATACGGGTAATAGGAACCACCTGTAGAAGGGGTCCGGACTTGGTGAAATTTTGAGTGAAAAGTTGAGATCTACGGATTGTAAAAAGTTTAACGATTCGTAGAAATGTGTCATAGGATTTACCCAAGATTTTAGGCCCCAATAACTCAACCTATGGTTGACTAGTACGGTCAGTAAGAATTCCTACGAACCATAGGAAGCAATCGTGGCGCTAACCGACAGTTATTTTAAAAGGTATTTGAGTCTTTTCATATGCACCTAATACCTATACTACGTCGTTTTAAACTATAAAAGAGACCCTATATTTGATTTTACTCCTAAAATCTACCTATTCCATTTCATTCCCCAAAATCCTTTCAAAATCTTCTCTTTCAACATTAAGGAACAAGGAGCTAGGGTTTCCAAATCAATTCTCCCTTTTCACCATTATTTTGGGCTTCAAGATTAAGGTATGTGGTAGTTTATCAATGTAACACCTCAGAAATTGGAAAGGAAATATTTCACCTTTTAGCCACTGGTTAGGTACTACAAATCCATTCTATAGGTCATAGAAGCTTCTATGGACCATAGATTTCATTTGTAGGAAGTGGGTCAAGTTTTGGAAAAAATCAAGTACCAATAACCTATTCTACGGTTGACTAGGATGGTCCATCGAAAGGACTACGTACCATGGAAGGTTCTATAGAAAGGTACAAGACTTAGTAAAATTTTGAGTTGAAAGTGGAGGTCTACAGATGGGGTCTATGGACCGTAGGAATTTTCACGGTCCATAGAAATGACTTGTAGGAATTGTCCAAGATTTTAGCCCAGTCACTAAACCTATGGTTGACCAGTACGGTCTGTATGAATTTCTTCGGTCCGTAGTTCACAACCGTAGGACTGTCCGACAGTTGTTTGAAATGGTATTTTGGTCTTTTCCTATGCACTTAATTTCAATACTATATCATTTTGCCTATAAATTAGTCCCAATAGCCGATTTTTACCCCAAAATCTACCCATTCCCAAATTAATCTCCCAAAATCCCCAAGTTCCTCTTAAATGGTTTTCTCTCCAAAACTCTCAGATATTCTAAGGTTCTTCAAGTTCAAGTCTCTCTTTAATCAATTTCTTAGGGCTCAATATCAAGTTATGTAGGGCTTCATAAATGGGTTCCATTCACCCATTGAGTTTCAAGGTTTCTTAATCTCTTCAAGTCAGTTTCAATTAAGTTGGTTAGGTTTTCATCAAATTCCTCATAGGTTCTATTTTTATTGATTAAATTGTTTGATTTTGATCATATTATGCTGATTTAGACTCAATTACATGCTTTTCAACTAATTCCATATGAACCCATGCATTAATCACAATTTTGACTATGAACCCTAATTGACATGAAATTATGAAGAAGCTTTGAGCTATGAATGATGCTTACATGAACTTATGTATGAGTTATGAAAAAAGGTTTTTTATGGTATAGGTTGCTTTAGATTGACATTAATAAATTTGTGAAAGGTTTTCTCACATTTAGGGATCATTCTATGATGTTTTATCTTGGATTAGTATCTTAATTTTGCTTTTCCATAGATGATGATATGATTATGTTTATGACTAACTCTATTGGTTTTTTACTTAGCACCGAGAGGATATTGAGATAGAGACTCCCCTGTTAGTAGAGTCCATGTCTCTAGTAGTAGTCTCCTTGTCCTTAACAACGTTCCCCTATAGGATTTGTCCTAAGTGACACAACTATTGGATCCACCTAAGCTAGAAGTTTATGGTCCTTGCCTTGGAAAGTAAAGACATCTTTTTTCAGTGTGGGAGCAAGACACAAAATTTCATGTTATAGCTCACATGGTCAATGTGAGTTAATTGTAAATATCCCACAAAATGAACTAATTTCTCTCAAAGGTTTTATGAAGCTTTCATTATGATTTTAAGATCCATTGACCATGTTCATGATTTGTGATGTCTTTTTAAAGACTTTTATGATATTTAGCTTGGTCATGCATTTCATATTTTCGATTATGTCTTATGATCATGTTTCATGTTTTATTACATTTTCCTCATACTTAGTACATTCCATGTACTTTTACATACTTGTGCCTACATTGTTTCACTAATGTAGGGCTTGAAGACTCCTCTCCGTACATTTATGTCTAGTGAGCGCCTAGAGATTTTGAAGACTTAGTGAGTCCTCATATTCCAAGGACAATGTCACTTTATTTCTTTCCTATGTCTTTACTTTCAAATGGTGTATATGGTGTATAAGTTACATCCTGACCACTCCTTTTTTATATAATAGATGGCTTGTCAAGACTATGTTAGACTTCCGCTTCATGTTGAAACTCTTTTCTTGAAATGAAATGCCTTAGTTTTGTCTATTACTATGTGTACATTTACGTCAAGTAGGCTGTGTACGGCTTCTCGGGGTCTTATACGTCATGTCACATCTAGGGTGTACTTTCAGATGTGACAACTTAGAATTTAGAGCACAAGGTTTTAGAAGAGGTCCTAAGATGTTTAACAAGCCACATCGAGTAGAGTCTTGTTCATAAGTGTAAAGCGTTCCACATTTTTGAATAGGAGACTACAAAGCGTTTAGGAAACATCATTTTTTTGTTGCTATAAAGTTGTGCCATAGAGTCTATCTCTATAAAGATCCTTCTCCTAAATCATGTTCTATCCTTTTTTAGGATATGCTCCCTCGAAGTGCTTATGTGATAAGGAATGCGGGTAACGACAATGGTGAGCCTGAGGTTCCTCAAGTTCCGGACAATCCCTTGGCCAAGAAAGTGACTTATGTGGAGGTCAATTCTCCCATGAACCCAAATGTGGTTACGGTAACGACAATGATAAGATACTTCAATAGGATGAATCCTCCAGAATTTTATGGTTCTAAGGTTGACGAGGATCCTCAAGAGTTTGTTGATGTATTGCATAAGATAGTGGGGATCCATATTTGTGCGTGGTGGAGCAATTAAATTAGATATTGCATATTCAAACTTTAGATGAAAATTATTTGGTTCTTGACCCTGAACCAATTATAATGGGGAACTATTGTTGGCTTGATGCATACATGTATTGCTACATGTTAAATAAATTCATCTCATACCAAATTTCTTTTTGGGAAATTTATTCTCATTACCAATGATTTAGCTAGAATTGAAGACATACAATTTCTACTAAACCAACCAACATTATTTACATAATGTATACTTTTGAACTGTGCTCTTTATTTAACAATTCGAGCATACAACCTTACAAAAACTAATTTGTAAGTTGATAGCAAACCACATGAAACCATGTCATAGATGCGACTATTAGAATTATATAGTTACAAATAGTCCACATGGCAGGTGAACGGGCTCATATTCACATTTTTATATGTTCCAAATAATTTCAAGAAATACAATCCCAACCTTAATTGGTATAATGATAATTTTATCATGAGAATAAGCAACACAAGAGAATTCTTGAGGAATATGTTATTTCTTCAATATATAACTATGTGAATTCTCAATTATTTTGCATCATATATTAATCGGAATGGTCAATTGATCATGAAAACTGATCTCTATTCAGTACACTTATAGTTTACTTTACATGTGATTTCATCAGTATGCCTATGTTTGTGTGCAAAAAACAAGAGGAAAAAATGGGTAACCTTTTACATAATTTTTTTAACCCGCTTCGATTTTAGTAATCTGAAGATATTAAATATTTTCGCAATTTATAGTCTCAATATTTCTTTTCAATTCATTTGAAACTTGAAAAGTTTCTTTTGAGACTTACTACAACCCCAATATTATTCCTCTGATAATAATACAACTCAGGAGAGATTGCGATTAATTTTGTGTACTATCACATATTACATGACACCATCTGTATGGTGAGCATGTCCTTCAAGGAGAAAATTATATTATTATTTTCATGATCATAATTATTACAAGCAAGATATGTTTCTTGTTTTACTTTTATCGTACCATATATACACAATCAATGAAAAATTTGTATTTCCACACAAAAATATTATTTTGGTCATGGCCACAACCTTTATAGGCAATAATTATTTCTTTCTTTTGCCTTCTCGATAGTTCACAATAAATATGCCATAATATTTATGACGTATAAACGTACACTGCCATTATCATTCCTGCCAAATAAAATTTATTCATTTCTCTCAACCTCCTGTAGAGGTGAGTTGTGGCATATTTCCAACCATGCATGAATACATTCTTATTCATATTTTTTCCTCATATTTTGACACATTCACTTTAAAGAATGTACAAACATTCATGCTGCTTATTACAAGTCACAATATCTTCATGAGTTGACCATCACCATTTATACATGTCATACCTTTATATTTGACATATTTACATGACCTACCTCAACATCACTTTGAAAGATAAAGTGCGCCATGACTTTATATTCTTTTATTTTGATGGAGGATTTATAAAATTTGCTAGATTAGGTCCGTAAAAATTGAGTGTCAAATGACCTGTCATACCAAATTACAATAACTACTTTAACCTTTGAAAGACCACTTTGAGATGATAATGATTACCTTCACATTTTAAGGACTATTTGTAGAACATATAGTGTTCTTCCTTTCATAATTTTCACAGTGATGGCTATTTATAATTCTATCGCTTCACGCCCTTATTCATACATTCAATAGCTTGTTATCTTTCAGATTTATTATTCACTGCAATCACATTCGTATGATAGGATGGAGCAATTAGGAGGATTTCAAACTTATCATTTACTGCTACCTCATTCACTTCAGTAAATGGAGCAAAGTCAATGGGACGAATAACTTTTAATAAAAAAAAATATTATTTTCTACTTATTCATCATTTTATCATCATTACGGTGCATTGAAACTCAAACTCAATGTATTATCCATACAAGGCATGTTAGGCCATAATTCTATGAGATCGAACCCAATACCTTATCATCATGGTGCATCAAAACTCAAATTGATGTTTTACCCTTTTGGTGCAATAGAACTTGAATCTACTGTGTTATCCTCAAATATTTTTCATTATGTGCATCCGAACTTTAACCTGATGTCGTACCCTTTTGGTGCGGTGGGACTTGAATTCATCATCTTACCCTTCAATCAATATCATATAAGTCAAAACAAATAGAACTCAGTCATGAGCCTTTTAAAAAAGTCAAGAATTATAGAAGCAAATTTAGTCAAAATAAGACTTTGAGAGTTTTCTCACCTCTAGTAATTATAATTATTAATAAGTTCCTCATAATTAACACTTTGAACAACATTAAAATTTACTTCTTTATTCTTTAATTCTTTTCTGAAACGAAGATTTGTTAGTATAATCATAAACGAATGTATAAAATTGTTGGAGTAAACAAACCAATATGTCCCACCTCTTCATATAACACTTATATACTAAAATATATTATCAACATAAGAGGAACTTTTGAAAATATAAATGTGTAAAAAGAAAAAATAAATAGGACATGTTCCTGCTCACAAATGTTTCAACTACAACTCTTTTTCGAAGTACTACAATTTTTAGAGCATATTTGTGTTGATAACATGTTATAAAATCAAGCTCAGAACAATATAATTATAAAGAGAAGAAGACAAGATGAGTAGATGAAGGAGAAGACTTTTCTTCTTATTCAAGTGTATCCTACAAATGGTGAATGATATCTCTATTTATAGTGTTGAGATATCACCCCGAAGACAACCATGTTAAATGCCCAAACTAGTAGGTACTAGTTATCCACAAAGGTTTAGATCACCTTGGAAATAAAGATACATGAATACAACTAATTCAGAAATAAATCAAATGGACAATCCACTATTCAATGGATTTATAACATAAAACATATTTTATTGATTTCTCTTTCAATATTACTAATGTATGTACAAAAATTTCACTCACTTGGTGAATGATATTATAAATTAATAATAGTTACTAATTTTTATTATCTAACTTTTTTCTAGTTTATATATTATGTTAAGGAGATTGGAGAAACACAATAATTGACTATTATACGAGCAATAAACAAACACAATTTATTATTTTTTTATTAAGAAAGCTTAGGAGTTGTAATATTAGAATTGATATTAATTACATGTTATTTTATGGAAGTAAGCTTTAGGATATGAAAGGTTAGAGAATTTTTTTATTTTAATAAAACATAGTGTTAACAACAAAATGAAGTAGTAAAACATAAAATCCAAATGAATTTGAGTTTTCAAAAAGAATATTTTAAAATATTTTTAATTTTCAAATATAGTGCATTAGTTTGTAGATATACTGACATTTTTTGTAACTACACGAAGTGCAACTAAGTTTACTAGTAAAAGAATAAGAATGAATGGAGGAATAATAATCATCACATTTATTTTTATAGAATAATAAATAGATACAAATATAAGAGAAATTATCCAAAAAATAAGAAAATAAATAAATAGATTTTTTAGCCAAGCAAAGGTGCCACATTATGTTGCTTATTATTTTTATTTTTTAAAAGCAATTGGTATTACTTTGTGAAGTGAAAAAAATACATACCACGTACTATAGATGGTAAAACAATTAGCTAACTAAAGAGAGTTTCACAATTTAAAGGGAAAAGGGTTTGAAAAATACTTGAACTTTGGCCGAAATTGTTGTTACGATACCAAACCCTCTCATCCCTCCAAAAATCCTACGCTCAAGAAATTCAAGAAACGCTAAGGCTAGGGTTCATCTTTCAAGATTTTCCTTCAATTTACTTCAAGAAGATGGTTCTTTTCAGGTATGTAAGCTTCCATATTGTTAGGTTTGTTCACCCACACGCCAATCATGTTTATTTTAGCAAAAATCGTTCTAGAAAGTTGAATGTTTGATGATCTTGAATTGTGTTCTTGAAATTGGTTGTTGTTCTTGAGTTAGGATGAGATTGTTGAGTTCTTGAGGAAACCTTGTCGATTGTATAGTCGTTTATGAGTACATTCTTGTTTACATAGGTTGGGTATTTGAATCTAAAGAGAAGTTGAGTAAAATAATCGAATTTAGGCGAATTGGGGTTAGAAAACGAAGAAGGAAAAAGTTAGGCGAATCTGGCACCTTGCTCCACGTCGCGGACCTGCCTTCCCCTTTCACAGAAATTTTCTTCGCGTCACGGAGAGGTTACGGACCTCTCTGCCTCAAAAGTTTATTCACGACCAAATATTAAAATGAATCTCCGCGTCGCGTAATTGCTTTCAGACAGTGATTTCTTGATCGTTTTTCATGTTTAACTATCTAAAAACACTCCTAAACATCACGGGATCTTTCCTATCACAAATTATAACCTTGAATTCTTAATTCAAATTTAAGATAGAGTTAAGAGTTAAGTTTTTGAGAATTCTTTCGAACATTCTAAGAAAGTCCCTTTGAGTCCTTTTGTGGAGTTTTTTACAACTTCTAGTAACCTGTGTCAAGACTCGAGCAAGTGAGTATGAGAGTGAGAAGAATGTATTCATGAGTCTACTTTATCATCACGAGATCCTCCATATCATGAACCATACTTATCATCACGAGATCCTCCATATCATGAATCATAACTCTTGAATTCATAATTCATATTCAAGAGAGAGTTAAGAGTAGAGTTCAAGAATGTCTTTGAGTTCGATTGTGAATACTTTGAGATCAACTATGGATTGAGCTAAGTTTTGAGGAAGTAAGTATAAGAATGACAAGATTTGGATACATGAGTCCATATTGTTATGTAGACCCTCAAGTCAAATCGTTCATACCCATAACTTCTGCATAAACTCCATTAGTTGAGTACATTTGAAAAGAGTAGTAACTTCAAGATCTAATTCAGTCTTGAGTATTGAGTTCCTAATCCCCTTTGAGATTATATTTCTAATCATGGGACTATTACATGTTACTCATGAAGTCCTTGAGTTGAATTGTTCATTCCCATAATTCTGCATGAACCCTATAAGTTGAACAGTCTTGAGATGAGAAGTATCTTTGAGTCCTTGGCTAAGTTGTTCATGCTCATAATTCCGCATGAACCATATGAGTTGAGAAATCTTGAAATGAGTAGTTTCATTGAAGTTCTTGAGTTCCAAGTATTGAGTTCTATGAAAACCTTGCATTGAGTCGTTCACGTCCCTAATTCGGCATGAACCATATTTTAAGAAGTCTTTTACAAACGTTTTAACTTTGTTTTAAGACTTAAGCTTTGAGTTGAGTAAAAAGTAAGAGTAAATTTCATTTTCTTTAAAATGATATATGTGAACTAAGTATTAACAAGAGTAAATGTTTTCACATTAAGATGAGAGGAAACTGAGATTTCCAAACGAGTTTTGAGCAGTTTGAGTACCATCTCTTTTAAGAGAAAGATTTTTGAGTAATTATCTCAAATCAAAGAAAAAGTTATGTTTTTAAACATATGAGCTGAGTATTTTGGGAGTAGTATTGAGCACCGATATGGGGACGAGTTTGAGTTCAGATAACTTACGTCTCCACGAACTATGTAGCCATCATTGGTAGAAAGGATCATACTTTTTAGATGATTCCTTAGTGATTTTTAGCATAGACTAGTGGATCCACTTATTTAAGGCGTCCTATATGACAGCAAAGTATAGGACAGTTCTGGCAGCGTGGGCAAAACGATGTATCATCACTTAGGCTCATTAGTGGTGGTGGTCGGTTAGAGAAACTCTCACAAAGTTATATTATAGTTTATTATACATAAATTGAGTTGTTATTGTATTCTTCGATACACTGAGTTGATTTTTATTGTTTTAAAAGCATTCCATATATTGCATGTGTATTGTTGCTTTATATTGAGTTGAGTATCCAGACTTGAGTAGCTAGAGTCTAGTCTAATATCTTTGAGTTTAGTATCTAATCTCTTAGTTGAGTATCTTATCCTTGAGTACTTCTGAGTTGAGTAAGTTGAGTAGTTTTGAGTATCCTTGAGTAGTCCTTAAGTTGAGTAAGTTTGAAAAGAGGTAAGTATGTTTCTCTTTTTCATCAAGTTCAAGCTTATGTTTATGTTTTAGAATTTCCCTTACAGGCTCGTACATTCCATGTACTGAGCCATTTGGCCTGCATCCTTTCATGATGCAGATACATATATTAAGGGTCATCAACAGGAGCTTCGTTGATACCACATGCAGTTCGAGTTAGTTATGGTGAGCCTTCTTGCTTCCAGATGAATTCATTTATCTTTCAGTTATATCAGTTGTTAGGAAGTCATGGGTATTTTCCCTACTTCCATCTTTGTCATTTAGAAGATTCATAGATAGACAGAAGAGTTTCAGAAGTTTGTTCATGGACCTCTCTATCTCAAAAGTTAATTCGCGACCAAATATTAAAATGCATCTCCGCATCACGGACTTGCTTCCAGACAGTGATTTCTTGATCGTTTTTCAGGTTTAACTATCTAAAAACACTCCTAAACATCACGGGATCTTTCCTATCACAAATCATAAACTTGAATTCATAATTCAAATTCAAGATAGAGTTAAGAGTTTAGTTTTTTGAGAATTCTTTCGAACATTCTAAGAAAGTCCCTTTGAGTCCCTTTGTGGAGTTTTCTACAACTTCTAGTAACTTGTATCAAGACTCGAGCAAGTGAGTATGAGAGTAAGAAGAATGTATTCATGAGTCTACTTTATCATCACGAGATCCTCCATATCATGAACCATAACTCTTGAATTCATAATTCACATTCAAGAGAGAGTTAAGAGTAGAGTTTAAGAAAGTCTTTGAGTTTGATTGTGAATCCTTTGAGATCAACTATGGATTGAGCTAAGTTTTGAGGAAGTAAGTATAAGATTGACAAGATTTGGATACATGAGTCCATATTGTTATGTAGACCCTCGAGTCGAGTCGAGTCGTTCATGCCCATAACTTCCGCATGAACTCCATCAGTTGAGTACATTTGAAAGGAGTAGTAACTTCAAGATCTAATTAAGTATTTAGTATTGAGTTCCTAATCCCCTTTGAGATTATATTTCTAATCATGGTACTATTACATGTTACCCATGAAGTCCTTGAGTTGAATTGTTCATGCCCATAATTCTGCATGAACCCTATAAGTTGAACAGTCTTGAGATGAGAAGTATCTTTGAGTCCTTGGCTGAGTTGTTCATGCTCATAATTCCGCATGAACCTTATGAGTTGAGAATTCTTGAAATGAGTAGTTTCATTGAAGTTCTTGAGTCCTGAGTTCTTGAGTTCCAAGTATTGAGTTCTATGAAAACCTTGCATTGAGTCGTTCACGTCCCTAATTCGGTATGAACCATATTTTAAGAAGTCTTTTACAAACGTTTTAACTTTGTTTTAAGACTTAAGCTTTGAGTTGAGTAAAGAGTAGGAGTAAAGTTCATTTTCTTTAAAATGATATATGGGAACTAAGTATTCCCAAGAGTAAATGTTTTCACATTTAAGATGAGGGGAAACTGAGATTTCCAAAAGAGTTTTGAGTAATTATCTCAAATAAAAGAAAAAATTATGTTTTTAAATATATGAGTTGAGTATTTTGGGAGTAGTATTGAGCATCGATATAGGGACGAGATTGAGTTCAGATAACTCACTCCATAAACCATGTAGCTATCATGGGTAGAAAGGATCATACTTTTTAGATGATTTCTTAGTGATTTTTAGCATAGACTAGTGGATACACTTAGTTAAGGCTTCCTATATGACGGTAAACTATAGGACAGTTCTGGTAGCGTGGGCAAGACACTGTATCATCACTTAGGCTCATAGTGGTGGTTGTCGGTTAGAGAAACTCCCACAAAGATATATTATATTTTATTATACATAAATTGAGTTGTTATTGTATTCTTCGATACACTGAGTTGATTTCTTTTGTTTTAAAAGATTTCCATATATTGCATATGTGTTGTTGCTTTATATTGAGTTGAGTAGCTAGAGTCGAGTATCATATCTTTGATTTGATTATCTAATCTCTGAGTTGAGTATCATATCCTTGACTACTTCTGAGTTGAGTAAGTTGAGTAGGTTTGAGTTTCCTTGAGTATTCCTTGAGTTGAGTAAGTTTATAAAGAGGTAAGTATGTTTTCTTTTTTTCATCAAGTTCAAGCTTATGTTTATGTTTTAGAATTCCCCTTACATGCTCATACATTCCACATACTGAGCCATTTGGCCTGCATCCTTTCATGATGTAGATGCAGGTATTCAGGGTCATCAACAGGATCTTCATTGATACCACATGCGGTTCGAGTCAGTTATGGTGAGGCTCCTTACTTCCATAGGATTACATTTTGCTTTTAGTTATACCAGTTGTTAGGAAGTCGTGGGTCTTGTCCCGACTTCCATCTTTGTCATTTAGAGGCTTCATAGATAGACAATAGAGTTTCAAAAGTCTGTTCATTTATTTTGTTAAATGTTTTAAAGACTTAAGTTGCCCATTTTAGGGCGAGTTGAATATATTATATTATTCAGAGTTTTATTTTGAGTTAAAGCTTTGTATTTCAGTTTCATGAATATTTATTCAGTTTTTAAGCTTTGTATGCTTGAGTTAGTCTTCCGCTTGAAGTCAGCCAGGATGAGGGTTCGGTTGGGGACTAACAATGATTCTCGAGTGTCGGGCACGTCCATGGTGTAGGCTCGGGTCGTGACATGGCCAAATAAAAGGTTCCACATCATTTTTATTATTTTTAAAAATACTCATTTTGTATTACCATGTTGAATAAAAAAAAGACATACTTTTATGAAACTATAGAATTTGAAGAAGAAGAAAGTAGAGAAGAGAGAAGACTTATAGGGGAAATTTGACTTGGTCCCAAAGTTAGGGTTCCTAAATTTTCTCTAAGAGATAGACATTTACTATATTTATAACACTCTTCTTGAATGTCTAATTCGTAAATGATGTGTCTCGTTAAAAACCTTACTAAAAAAACTTAAAAAAAGAAAAACTCTAGTAAAGGAAAAGATTACACATATATAATAATACACATCTAGGCTGCCTCATTAAAAATCTTACAAGGATAATCCAGTGGGACAAAAGCTCGTAAGGGAAAAAGAGTACAACACATATTAACTCCTCCAAATGAGAACATCAATCCAGAGACTTGAATCTCCGCATTCCAAGCTTGTGAACCATCTTCTTGAAAGTTGCAGTTGGTAGAGACTTGGTGAATAGGTCAGCCACATTATCACTTGAACGGATCTGTTGAACATTTATATCACCATTCTTTTGGAGTTCATGTGTATATAAAAGCTTGGTGAAATGTTCTTTGTTCTATCTCCTTCGATGAATCCTCCCTTAAGTTATGCTATGCATGCTGTATTATCTTCATATAAAGTGATGGGTATGTTATCACACTCAAAATCTTATTTTTCTCGAATGAGATGTATCATGGACCTCAACCACACACATTCTCTACTTTGCTTCATGAATAGATATTATCTCAGCATGATTTGATGAAGTGGCTATGAAAGATAGCTTTGTAGATCTCCAAGATATATCAGTTATCCCACATATAAACACACAACCTGTTTGAGATCAAGCTTTGTGTGGAATAGATAAATATCCAGTATCAACATAACCAACAAGATTGGAAATGCAATATTAGAATAAAATAATCCCATATTAGTTGTTTGTTTAAGATATTGCAATATGTGTTTGATTTCATTCTAATGTCTCAGAGTAGGAGCAGAACAATACCTAGCTAACAAATTAATAGAAAATATTATATCAAGCCGTGTAGTATTAGTAAGATACATTAGTGCACCAATTGCACTAAAATATGGTACTTCAGTGGATTTCCTCATTCTTTTTTTGAGGTCGAAATGGATCCTTATTGACATTAAGTGAACGAACAACCATCGGAGTACTAATGGATGCTCTTCATCCATACAAAATCTTTTCAACAAAAATGCCATATGTCAAATGCTCAATTTGTAAATCACGACATAATTTTCTAATTTCAGGATCTTTCATCTCAAATTCATTCTTTAAATAATCAATTGCCTTTTGAAGCTCTATTGGAGTTCTAATAAGATTTATGTCATCAACATAAATAGCAAGTACAACAAATTTCGATGTTGTTTTCTTTATAAAAATACATGGGCAAATTGCATCATTTGTATAACTTTCCTTAAAGAAATACTCACTAACATAGTTATACCATATGTGTTCAGATTGCTTCAAACCATACAATGATCTTTGCAATTTACCTGAAAATATTTCCCAAAATTTTGAACTACATGCTTTAGGCATTGTAAATCCTACATGAATTTTCATGTATATATCGTTATCAAGTGATCCATAAAGATAGATTGTAACACATTCATAAAATGCATTTCAAGTCTCAACGACTATGAAACTAAGGAGATAACACAATTTTATTGCGTCCATAATGACCGAGTATGTCTCTTCATAATCAAAACCAGACCTTTGTGAAAATCCTTGTGCAACAAGGCATGCTTTATACCTTTGTATTTCATTTTTCTCATTTTTTTGTACCAAAATTCATTTACAGCCAATAGGTTTAATATTGTTAGGTGTTTAAACTATAGGTCCAAAAACTACACGCTTGGTAAGTGAATTCAATTCTGATTGAATTGCTTCTTGCCATTTTGGCCAATCATTTCTTTGTCGACATTCTATAACAGATTAAGCTTCAAGATCCTCACTATGTTGCATGATTTTTGTTGCAACATTATATGCAAGGACATAATCAATCATTATTTCTGATGGATTCAAATTTGTTTCAATATCTCTTAAATTTATGGATAGTTCATTAATTTCTTGAGTTTCAAGATTACTGATTGCTTCATGGATATTACAATTATTCAAATTTTGAACTTTCATACGAGATTCTTTCTTAGTGTCATCTTCCACTTAATTTTTCTTTTTCTAGAATTTTGATCCTTAGAACCCAATGGTCTACCATGCTTTAAGTGTGCTTTTGACTCATTAGATATGACAGTAGTTGATGGTCCTATAGAGACATCAATTCGAATTGAGACATTCTCTGTAGAAATATGTAATTTAGTAATTCTTTTAAAATCTATAGATGCTTCTGGCATTTGATTTACAATGAATAATCTTTTGTACTTCTTGCTCACAAATAGATGAATGGATCAACATGAGACAATGATAAATTTTTCTACAAAATTTGTCTTTTTTATTTCACTATTTTCTCCCCCTATTTTGGGAAAATTTTCTAATCAAACCGAAAAACTGCAAGTCGAGCAGTAAGCATGTCTCCCGTTAATGGTTCAAGATAGTGAATAATGGAGGGCGATTCAAGCTTAACATATATTTCTAACCTTCTTTGAAGACCCATTTTAGTCCGGTTTGGTGGTACAACAGGCACATGTACAACATATCCAAAAAAAATTAGATGGAATATTAGGTTCTTGACCCATAACCAATTGCAATGGAGAAAACTTGTGATAATTTATCGGTCTGAGATAAATGAGTGTTGCACCATGCAAAATTGCATGACCCTACACATAAGTGGGCAACCTAGATTTCATAAGCAATTGTCTTGCTATTAACTGCAGACGTTTAATTAATGACTCAATGAAGCCACTTTGAGTATGAACATGAGCAACAAAGTGTTTCACTCTTATCCCAACTGATAGACAATAATCATTAAAGGATTGTGATGAAAACTCTGAAGCATTATCAGAGCGAATATACATAATCTGATTATCAAAAAATTATGCCCTTAATCTTATTACAATTTTGCAAATGTCAAGTTACGAGATGACAATAGGCACACATGAGACCATTTAGAAGAAGCATGTATTAGAATAATAAAGTATCTAAATGACCCACTAGGTCGGTGAATAGGTCTACAAATATCTTCATGTATACGTTCCAAAAGTGCAGGGGACTCAATCTCAACTTTTGTTGGTCATGGTCTCACCATTTACTTGCCTTGATAACAAGCAGTACAAGAAAATTCACCATTTGAAATAATTTTTAGTTCCTTTAATGGATGTCCATTTAAATTTTCTATAATTCATCTCATCATAATAGACCCAGGATGTCCCAGACGATCATGACAAAGTAAAAAAATGTTGGAATAAAAAATATTCTTATTTACTATAGAATGTGCTTCAATGCACTAATTCTTGTCCAATACAAGCCAAAAGATAAAACAGAGACCTTATTTATAACATATGTCTGCCCAGAGACATTCTTGGTGATACAAAGATATTCAAGATTTATTTCACCCATTGATTGGATATGATAACCATTTTCACAGATATCTTTAAAAATCAACATGTTTCTTTGAGACTTGGGAGAAAACATATCATTATTTATGATTAGTTTAGTTCCCTTAGGCAAAATTACAATAGCTCTTTCTGTCACGCCTCGAGGCTACCCCGTAGATGTAATACAGGACCTAGGATCATGAGTGACCCCAATCTAACCCTAAGTCTGGCATATCACAAGCATACTAAATAGATAACAAAGATAAGCAGAAGCATAACTAATAACTGAGTCAAAACTAAGGACTCCAAATGAGAATAAATCTGAACATGTCAAGGGTAAACTACCCCAAACAATTGAATACCGACTCTATGTCTGAAAGCCTCTACTACTGATGAGCTTCTTGGACAAGTCCCCAGTTAACTCTAAAAATAATGAAAAGAATGCAAGTAACTAATTAAATCAATCATAATGAAATGTCCTCAAACTATGAGGACTCACCACTAAAGCTACTGAATATAAGTTGAGAGTCAAACTAAGAATGATCTGGATGCTGAGTGCCTGAACCTACATCATAAAATGATGTAGCGTAAAGTATGCGTCAGTACTTGGAATGTACTGAGCATGCAGGATATAGAAATCTGACGAATATTTCTTCTCAATTTATGGGTCCTAACTCATCTAGAATTGTGTGATTTCTTCTACACTCTCTTTGATTCAAAAAACCAACATGAATCCATTAAAATTCCGCACAAAATCTATCAAGAAACATCACTCATTTGCAAAACCCTCACGTCAAGAACTCAAAATTTCCATTGTTAAAGAATGAAGCTAAAACTCAAGAACTACTCAAGAATCTCTTCATAAATAATTTCAAGAATGAATTCATGGAAGAATTACATGTATGTCATGAAGACAAACAAGTCCACCACTATGGAAAACCTCACATACCTTGGAAGAACGATTGTTCTTGGCGAAATTCCTCAACTCTTGAATGAACGCTTTGAAAACTCTCGTTTCCTCTTCTTGAAACTTCGCCCTAGAGTTCCAAGTGTTTTTGAACGAGAAAAGGGAATTTAGAACCTGATTCCCTTAATTGGGTCAGGAAAAACGTGCTTAGATAAGTGGGGAAAAGGAAGGACCAAAATATCTTTTCCTAAAATGGAAGGAATGTCTTTAATGGAGAGGCTTCACTAAAACAACCATAACTTTTTACTCGAAGTTCAAAATTTAGCAAACTTGACGGCGTTGGAAAAGGGACTCAAAGGCCTTCAATTTGATAGGTCATGGCTACCTAACTCTTTATTTGCTAAAATATATGGTCTTTTGAAGTTGACCTAAAAACTAAAAGTTGATGGTTAACTTGTACGTACTTCTAGTTAGTTCTTTCGAAGTCTTAGTTGTTACATAGGGTTTCAAGCTCCAAGTTTCCAATTCCTCAATTGATTTTGGGATTTTATCCTCAAAGTATGTAGGGTTTCATCAATGGGTTGCATTAACTCATTGAGCCCCAAGATTTCCTCAATTCTCGAAGTTTAATTCTATCAAATTGATTAGGTTTTCACTCAATTCTTTATGGGTTCTAATTATGTTGATTCAATTATTTGATTTTGATTAAGGCTGGGCGCCGGACCGAGTCGTACCGGTACCGATCCGGTACCATTCCGATCTGTTCCGGTCCGCTCATCTTTGGGATGGGATGGGATACCGTGAACTGGTACCCGGAACGGAAAGGTATCATGATATTCCGGTACCGATTCATTCCAGTTCATTCCGGTTCTACTCCGGTTCTGCTCCGATTCTGGTATTTTTTTAATTTATTAAATATATAATATATAGAGGCCCTATATAATAGAGCAGTGTGTATTTGTGCCTGCCATTGGTAGGGGCTGTCTTGAAAAGGCAAATGACTTAGTCAAAAGTCTGCCACTTTGCCAGCCTTCCTAATGCCCAATGCCCCAAGTCCCATCAGTCATTTTTTTTTCAAACGTTAATATTTCCAGACGTTAATATTTCAAACGTTGATATTTCCAAACGGTAAAAAAAAAAATCCTCAAATTCCTTACTCCCCTTTTATTTCTAAAATATAAATCCTATAGATACTCTCTCTCTTTATATTTTTAACTACAAATTTACAATAACAAATATTAATTTTTTCTCAATTTTCAATCTTTCTCAAAGTTCCAATTTTTAAGTTCTAAATTTCAATCATATTATTTTGTAATTGTGAAGATTTGAATAATCATTTTGCGAATTTTGGAGGAGGAATCTTCTTCAAACTTCAAGTTTCGACATCAATTTTTCAATTTTTGATTATAATCGTTTGTTGTTTACACAACCGTTTAGTAACTTCGTTCCACTCTCTAATCTTTTATTTATTTTTTGTATTTATTATTTGTAAGTTGTTCTTATTATATATTATTTGTTCTTGTTAAATTTCGTATTTTATAATTTATAATTTTATATGATGGAGTCCTCTAAAAACAAGTGGAGGTAAAAAAGGTATTGTACAAACAGTAAAAAATATGGTTACAAAAAATAATAAAGGTTCTAGTTCTTCTAAATTTAAATTTCCTCTTGTTAGAATGAATACGGATGAATTTATGCATGTGAATAAAACTAGTTTTTCCCGTCCCGGTTCTATAGAAATTAATTCGGATACTCCTATAATTCCCGAAGATGTTTATGAAAGACATTATGGTAATTATCAAGAAAATGAAGAAGTAGAAATTGATGAAGAAGTAGATTTAGATGATACACTGATTAGTCCCGACCTCAATAGTACTGAAGTTCCACCTCAGGAGGACAATCCTCCGGTTAGAACTAGTCGTCCCCCTATTGTTCCAACTAGAGGTAAGACCAAGGTACAATGTACTTTAAAATCAAATGTGTGGAAATTTTGTTATTTGAATGAAGAAAAAACTTTTACTATATGTAATATTTGTAAACAACATTTTAAATATAAATCTGGTGGGAGTGGAGGTTCAACGGGGGGATTAAAAAAACATTTGATTAAAAATCATAGTAAAGAGTGGTTTGCATATATATCTTCTCTTGATGTTTGTGAAGATTCTAGCGTTGAAGCATCGGCTAGAGGGTCAAATATGGTTCAAGGTGAATTAAATACTTCGAACCCAAGTGGCCCTCTTACACATCGAACCTATAATAAGGATCGTGATCGTGAAAATTTTGCTAAAATGGTTGTTGTTTGTGGTTTACCTTTTAGTTTTGGAGAACATCCGGGTTTTATTGCATATATTCGTGATACATATAATCCTAGTTTTAAAGGTTTATCAAGAAGTATGGTAAAAAGAGATATTTTTGAATTTCAAGAAAAACATTGTCAATATTTGCGTGCTTATTTTGAAATAATGGATTGTAGAGTTGTTATTACCACTGATATGGGTCGTAGTCCTAATGGTTTTGATTATTTAACTGTTACTGCGCATTGGATTGATTATAATTGGAATTTACAAAAAAGAATTATCGGTTATAAAATTTGTCAACAGGAAAAAACTGGAATGTATATTGCTACTACTGTGTTGGTAATTTTAGATTTTTTGTCTTTGTGATAAAGTCATTAGTATTACTTTAGATGATGCTTCTGCTAATTTAAATGCTATTAATATGCTAGAACCTAGAATTTGTCCTATTAGTAAATATACTTTTCATGTTAGATGTGCTGCGCATGTATTAAATTTGGTTGTTAGTGACGGTGTGAAATTATTTGAAAATAGTTGTGATAAAGTTGATAATGCTTGTTTTTCTATTTTTCATATGCATAGTAGTAGTAGAATTAATCAATTTAAAGAGCTTTGTAATGCATGTAAACTTCCGTTTAGAAAAGTTCTGAAACATGTAAAAACTAGATGGAATTCCTTTTATGATATGCTTGAAGTTGCTTATACATATAGAGAACCTATTACTATGCAATTTAATAGTCATAATGCTTATCTTGAATTAAAACTTAATGATAGTGATTGAGATGAAGTAAATGAACTTAGAATATTTTTGAAATCATTTTATGATGCTACTTAAAAATATTTCTGGAATGTATTATCCTACTATTTCCAAAATTTTAATACATATATGTGAGATTTCATCTCTCTTTTCTGAATATAAAACAACTGAATTATTTACAAGTGCTATTGAAGTTATGATTACAAAATTTAAGAAATATTTTTTTCCTATCCCTCAAATTTATTTAACTACAATTCTTTTCAATCCTAAATATAAAGAATATGGTGCAAAAGCTTTAGTTGAATGCATTTATCAAAATTTAGATATTAAACCAGAAGAACAACCTGATTTGGTAGCATGTCAAAATAGTATAAAATTACTTGCTAAAGAAATGTATGATAAATATTGTTCCTTAGATAATGCTGAAAATTCTCAAATGTCTATGCCTCGAGTAGGTGCCCATGGTAGAGTGAAACATAAACTTGGTCTTGACTCTTCTAATAAATGTGAATTTGTTAAATATCTTGAACAGGGTTCAGATAATATTACAAACAAGGAAGGTATACCACAACTATTGAACTAGTGGAGGGCTCGTGGAACTCAATTTCCAAAACTTAGTAGGATGGTGAAGGATGTGCTTGCAATTCAAGGATCATCAGTAGCTTCAGAGGCAGCTTTCGGCGTGGCAAGATTTGAAATTGCGTTGGAACAGTAACGAGAAAAATGCCCCACTCCTCCACATTCATAACAGTTACCAGATCCCCTCTGCTGAGCCTTTTCTTATCTCCTCTGCAGCAAGCTCTGCTGGCCTCGCGCCTGGAGACCACAGATATTCGTTAGCAGAAGACAGTTTGGAGATATCGGTGCTTTTTAGAGATTTGATAAATGCTGAGCACAGAAATCAAGGACTTTCAAAGTTAGATTGTCAATATGAACTTTTCATAGATTCAGCCATTGGATGTGGTAGTGACGATGGCATGGAACTTCAAGATCGTCAACGAGCTTTACCAAGACCAGTAGTTGATTACGGTCTATCTATAGCTGAGTTAGAGAAAGGCTTTATGGGACTATACAACTATTAATATTACATTGTAGGCTTAGTTGAAACAGAACCCTTCCTAGAAGGTGGCTGCGTAAATTATGCACTCTACTAATAGTTGTAAATTGTAATTGTAATTTGTAATACAAATTTAAATAAATTGGATTGATATTTTTAAAATTTGTCATTTGTGTCATTGTTTTATCCTTATTTTTATTTACTTTTTTAAAATTACAAACTTAAGTTATTTAAATTACAAGTTATAAATATAACTTATAAGTTATAACATATTAATAAGTAATAACTTATAAACTTCAAAAGATTCAAATCTTGAAATTTGAAAACTAAGCTAAAAAACTTTTTTTAAAAAACTTTATTAAACCTAACTTGTAAACTTAATAGGTAAATTTTTTTAAAAAATATCTTTAAAATAAACTTAAGTAAAATTACATTATAAATTTCAAAACTATTAATTTAAAGTTTAAAATTAGAAAAATATAAAAAAACATTCATATTTTCGTAATCCAAAAAATCAAAATAACTAAATTTTTTAATCATTTTTTGAAATAGCTAGATGTGTCGTCCCGTTTATCCCATCCCGTTCCATTCCGGTCTGTTCCGGTTCCAACCCGGTATATAGTGGGACGGGACGGAACCGAGTATCCATCTTGGTAATTCCGGTCTGGTTCAACCCGGTACTGGTCAACAAACTGGTCAAACCGTCCCGTTCCGGTCCGGTACCGATTTGTTCCGGTCAGGTGGTTCCGTTGCGCAGCCTTAATTTTGATCGTATTCTAACTATTTTTACTGAATTACATGCTATTAATTGATTTCACATGAACTCATGATTTAGGATTCTTCTTTTAAGGTTTTACTATGCTTAAATTGGTCATGCATATCATGTTTTCGATTATGTCATCTTATGTTCATGTTTCATACTTTATTGCATATCCCTCATACTTAGTGCATTCCATGTATTAATGCATACTTGTACCTACATTTTTTAACTATTGTAGGGTCCAACGATCTTCCTCCTTCCGCTCATGGCTAGTTTCTTGATCATTTGATATTTAAGAGTTGGTGAGTCCTCATGTTCCGAGTACCATGTCACATTTACTTTACTTTCATATGTATTTAAGTTTAGGAAATTGTACGTGGTGTACGAGTTATGTCTCAACCACTTCTTTTGATATAGTAGAATAGTTTTTCGACACTGTGATTAGACTTCCACTTTACGTCAACACTCTTTATTGATATGAAACTTTTACCTTTATTTCTCATAATTTCTAACATATTGTATGTATGTCAAGTGACTTGTGTAGGGCCTATCAGGGTCTTATATGTCATGTCACCTCGAGTGTGTCCTTAGAGTTATGATAAAATTGGTATTCATAGCACAAAGTTTTAGAAAAGGTCCTAAGATGTCTGACAAGCCGCATTGAGTAGAGTCTTGTTCATAAGTGTGAAGCGCGCCACATTTATTAATAGGAGACTACAAAGTGTTTAGGTAACTTCACTTCTTTCATTACTCTAAAGTCGTGCCATAGAGTCTATCTCTATAAAGATCTTTCTCTTAAATTGTGTTCGATCCTTTTTCAGGATATGACCCCTCAAATAGCTTATATGGAGCCTGAGGTTCTTTAAGTTTCGATTGACTCTTTGACTGAACAAGTGACTCATGCCGAATTCCAAGCCTATTTTCAATTGTTGGCTCAAGAAATGACAAGCCAAGCTAAAAAAGAGGCCATTTATCTCGTGAATCCAAATATGTGTACAGGGGAGAAAATGATTTATAAGGGGCTTCAGTAGGATGAATCCTTCGAAATTCCATAGTTCCAAGGTGGATGAGGATCTTCAATAGTTCATTAATAAGGTGTATAAAGTAGAGGAAAACACGGGATTTTCTACCGTTGAGAAGATGGAATTTGCCTCTTACCAACTCAAGGATGTTCCTCAAGTTTGGTTCAACCACTGGAAGGAAGAGAGAGCGGTTGATGTGGGTCCTCTTGATTGAGAGAAATTTAATGGAGCTTTTCTCGATCATTTTTTCCTCTTGAAGTGAGTGAATATAAAGTGTTTGACTTCATTAATCTCCATCAAGGCAATATGAGTATAAAGGAGTATGCTTTGAATTAAACTCAATTGGCGAAGAATGCTCCAACTATAGTTGTCGACTCTAGAGCAATTATGAGTAAGTGGGTGTCGGGTGCGTTTAAAATGGTGGTTAAAGAATGTCGTACTACCATATTGATTAAGGAGAAAGATATCTCCTATTTGATTATACATTCCCAACAAATAGAAGAGAAGAAGCTCAAGGAAAGGGCAAGAGAGTCCAAGAGGGCAAGGACATGTGATGGTGACTTTTCTCATTCTAGGTTCGGTGGACATGGGCGTCCTCTATTCCAGCAATTTTTTTCCTTTCAAGGTTCTTCTAATATTCTGGCTCCTAAGTTCAACAAGGATGAGGTGTCTAACCCTAAGCCTCAAGGATGTGGAGGTAGTGGATCTTCCTACTTGCACTACGTGTGGCAAGAAGCATGATGACAAATGCTTGGCCGGTACAAATGCTTGCTTTGGATGTGGAAGGGTAAGGAAAGTTCTGCCTAGTGGTTCCGGTTCAGGTGCTCCAAAGCAAAACAAATTCTATGCTCTCCAGACTCGACAGGATCACGAGGATTCTCCAGTTGTGGTGACCGGTATGTTGAAATTATTTCACCTTAATGTTTATGCTTTACTATATCTAAGAGTTACCTTATAATTTGTTACTCCTTATTTGTCCATGAGATTTGATATTGGTATCGAAATCCTTCTTAATCCCTTTCATGTCTCTACTCTTGTCAGTGATTCTATTGTTGCTAAGAGAATTTATAGAAATTGTCCTATTTCTATTTCTCATAGTGTCACTTATGTTGATCTTGTAGAGCTTTATATGTTAGATTTTGATGTTATTCTTGGAATGGATTGACTTTATGCATGCTATGCTTCCTTAGATTGTAGAACCCGATTGGTAACTTTCAAGGTTCCGAATGAACCCATCATGTCATGGGAAGAGGGAAATTATATTCTTAAGGGTCATTTTATATCTTGCCTAGAGGCTAGGAAAATTATTTCTAAAGGTTGCATTTATAATCTTGTTCGGGTTAGGGATATAGATTCCAAAATCCCTACTCTTTGAGTCAATTCCAATTGTAAATGAATTACCTAAAGTGTTTTCCAATGATCTTCCTAGTATTCCACCCGAAAGAGAAATAGACTTCGGTGTTGACTTTCTCCCAAATGCGCAGTCTATTTCTATTCCTCCTTACCATATGGCCCGACAGAAATTATTTCTAAAGGTTGCTCTAATATTATTTGTTTGAAAGAAGGATGGTTCTCTTCGAATGTGCATTGGCTATCAACAATTGAATAAGTTCACCATTAAGAATAAGTATTCTATTCCAATGATTGATGATTTGTTTGGTCAGCTCCAAGGACCAAGTTACTTTTCTAAGATTGATCTCAAGTCGGGTTATCACCAATTTAGGGAGAAAAAGAGTGACATTCCAAATATGACTTTTCGAACTCGGTATTGTCATTATGAGTATTTGGTGATGTCTTGTAACACCCCTAAATATAAACCAAGAGTCGCATGTCGATTTACCGTTGCTTAATTACTACAATATGTTTTATTGTCATTTTGGGAACTTGAAGTTTTGTGATAATTCAAAACTTGCTTAACATAAATTGTGATCGTAATTTACGGTATATTGGGGTATTTTCGTAATATTCTAATTAGAATTATGTATAGCTTTAAAAGGAGGTGAAGGATATATATATAGGTGTATATGTATGATTTTTGGGCAGCACACAACTATTTGGGCAGCCACCTTTTGGAGACAGCTGTGCAAGTGATAAACATCACTTGTTTGACTATATATTTTCACTCCTCCTATAGTAAATTCGTTTTCCTCAAGTCTTAGAACCTTAGAAACATATCTAAACATATTGTCCTTCAAAATTACAAGAGAAAAACTTGGCCCTTTTGGCTGGAATTCGAGACACACACTTCTTTTTGGTAAGTGACGAAATCTGTTTCTGAGCTGGGTAGTGTTTGGTATTTTATGCATATCTCTTTCTCTAGAACTTAGTTTACAGTGAATAATTATGATTTGGAAATCTACTTCGTAGACACACAACTCTTATGTTTATGTAAAACTCTAATTTAGCTATTATGAATTCGAAATAATGGACGCAACATAGGACAAGTTCTATCCAGAGTTCGAAAGTAGAAATCCTGTATAGACAACTGTTAGTGTTTTGAATATATCTTTTTGTACAAAATATTTTTTGCGGTGATTCTTGTTTTTTTGCAACCCTGAGAGATATACCTACATCTTTCATGAAGTTTATAAAGTCTATTTTTGCCATTTTCCTTTTCAAATCTAAGTTGCGACATGAGGTACTAGGCTGGCCAGAATCACTGTTTTGGGAGCATAGTCGTATTTGTACAGGCTAAGCTTACTTGCGATGATAATACTATTTTACATCACCATTATTCAGCTGCTAGGAATTAAAGAAGTTATTTAATTGTATTTTTAAGGTTGTATATACTCGTGAACAAGTTAAGGACCTTGAAACGTAGGTTGGTCTACGGTCTGAACTCGCGAAGTTGTGTTGGACTGTTTCTTTGCTAAAGCACTGAGGTTTGTGTATAAACTTGTACTTGCACTCTTTTAACTGCTGGTATATCTGAAAGTTGATCTTGGTACCTTGGTTACCTCTTGTCACTTTGCATTGTCGTGTTGGTATCCTATAAGACGTTAAAGACGCTTGTGTAACTCGCCCACTTATACGGATTATTTGATCAACTGGCACTCTTGTTGGGACCTTGTCCTTCTTGTGGCTGTGACTTTGTCACTACTGGCATGCCTCTTGATTTAGATCATTTGCCATCTTGACTCTGGATTTTTAGTCCGTCTTAAGAATTGAAGTTGTCCATTTTAAGTACGAACTAGAAAGCCATTTTTAATATGGTTCTTGGTTCTCTTAATTATTGGGCCTTGTCCCTTCTTGGTACAGGGCGTCGGCCATTCTTGATACCTTCTTGTGCTTGGTGTGACGATATGACGTATATATTGGGCGAGCCTTGTTGTCGAAGCTCTTGGAAAATGGTGCTATGAGCGTTCTTGACATTTGGATCTTTAAATATCTAACTTGATACTCTTATTATATTGTTTACTTGATTTAATTATTATGTTTCAATGGGGCTGCCCATGACTTGAGAAAATAACTTGGTGAATCGGATGGCTTCGAACCTATAGTTTGTTCACCACTAAGCTATATGCTTAGCGATAGTTGTTTCTATCGTAGGGAATGATCTAGTGGATCCATGAAGCTGGCCATTGGACATGGAAATTTTGAGAGCCTTAAGGAAGATCACAGTTGCATATAGGCATCTATATTTTGTATAAACCTTGGGACTTATACATGATCTATGTGTTGTATATTTGCATGAAATTTTGAGGGCTAATTTGATCATGTCACCATGGGTTGTAATATAAGTATGTCTATATTTTTATTTCTTTTGGGGTGTGTAAACCCAAGTCTTGTAATATATTAATTTCCACTAATTTTGGAATGATTGTGTGAAGCATGAACGACCTAGTTTGGGTACTCGGAAGTTGGTAATATTCTTGTTATCTCATTTTTACTAGTGTGAGGACAATATATGCATAGGAATCTCGTGAGTTATTGGCGTATATTATTTTGGAAGGGTCGCTATAAGTGTTGGTATTAGAGCCTAGGTTTGTGTTCTAGGACTTTTAATGTGAATTACTTGTATACTTGTTCTCTTTCGAAAAAGGTTCTATTTGGATTATTTGTTCACTTACATAGTGTATAATATTTTTATCGCATGTAGAGTACACATGCATCATGTACATGTCCCTAATGCAATGTGATCTTCCTTTTTGAAGGAATTAAGTTATGGCATCTTCTTCTGACCAACTTATGGAAGCTGATCGTGAAGGTTCGGGTACCTCTGTGCCCCAACCTCATGCACTAGAAGAGGTTGGAGAATCTTTCTCAAATCAATATGTTCCCCACACTAGTGGGTGTAAGAGATGGTCCACATCCTCACATGAGCCGTGGTACTCAAGTTATGAATCCTCCTTTTCAACAAATGGCTGAATTCCTCTACCACATGGCTGAAGCGATGCACGATCCCGATGTGATTAACTTTGACAAAATGAGGGAAAATAGGTGGTGTGGAGTTTGAAGGCACTGTTGATCCCACTGATGCTGAACAATGGCTGGAGCGCATGGAGAGGGTGTTTGAGCAGTTGGAGTGTTCCGATGTTGCCAAATTTAAGTATGCTATTTCACTATTACAAAAGGATGCTTACGATTGGTGGGTAAGTGTTCCAAATGCCAAGGTAAAACCTCATGTTCTTATTTGGGATGATTTTCTTAGGGAATTTCGTATGAAGTATGTCCCACCTGCTTATTGTGATGCAAAGAGAAAGGAGTTTTTGAATTTAAGGCAACGAGGCATGTCTATTGCTGAGTACCAACAAAAGTTTCTAAGGCTCTCTCGTTATGCTAGAGGTATTATTAAAAAGGAAAAAAACAAGTGCAGGAAATTTGAGGATGGTTTGAATGATTCCATTAGAAAGAATGTGGCGATCCTGCAAAATGAGAACTTTTGTAAGTTAGTGTCTTCTACTTTTACTTGGGAACGAATTGATAAAGAAGAAGCTAGTATAAATAAAAACAAATTTCGAAAGCCTAGACCAGATTTTAGGGGTCCATCAAAGAGGGGAAGGTTGGATAACTCTAAGGTTGGTAGTGATAACAGGCCACCGCAACAAAAGCAAAGCAGATCAGATTTTTCTACAGCTAGCACTCCAAATTATGGCCAAGGCAAGCCTCGTGTTCCCACTTGTCCGCAATGTGGAAATAATCATTATGGTACTTGCATGAGAGCTTCTGGTGCATGTTTCAATTGTGGGAGCTTTGATCATAAAGTGAAGGATTGTCCTAATCCTAATACTGCTCCTTCCTTGAAAACTGAAGGCTCAGTTCATAAGCCTTTTATTAATCCTCCTTAAACTAATAGAGGTGCAAGACCTAAAAACACTCAAGTAGCAGGTACAAGTGGAGCTAATCAAGCTAGTGGACAAAGGGCTACTGCACGTGCTTATGCTATGAGGCAGATGGATGATCAAGATGGACAAGACGTGGTTGTCGCTATATTTCACTTATTGGCTTATGTGTGTTTACATTGATTGATCTGGGTTCTACACATTCTTATATTTGTTCATCACTTGTTCTTCCTGAAAAGGTGAAATTTGTGAAACTTAATTATTATGTGCTGGTTAAAAGTCCTTTGGGCTATCAAGTGGTGTGTAATCGAGTTTACCAAGATTTTCCCTTCGTGATTCAAAACCTAGTCTTCCTTGCTGATTTGATTGAAATGCCCTTCAAGGATTTTGATGTTATTATCGGGATGGATTGGCTTTATAAATATCATGCGGTGGTAGATTGTAGGTCTAAGCATGTGACTTTTAAAGATCTGACATTTTCACACATCATTGTATAAGGTGAAAGATCATTGATATCTAGTATTATTTTTGTGGTCTTGGCAAGAAAATTGATGCGTCAAGGTTGTAGGGCATACCTTGCTCACATAGTTGATACACAGTTGAAGAGTCCTTGTATCAAGGACATACCTGCTGTATGTGATTTTCCAAAAGTCTTCCCAGAAAACCTTCCTGGATTCCCCCCGGAAAGAGAGGTTGAATTTCCAATCGAGCTTATTCCTGGATCTACCCCTATTTCTATCACTCCTTATAGAATGGCTCCGGCAGAATTAAGAGAATTGAAATCTCAATTGCAAGAACTTCTTGAGAAAGGTTTTATTCGACCTAGTGTTTCTCCTTGGGGAGCCCCTATTTTATTCGTAAAGAAGAAAGGTGGCACTCTTAGGCTTTGTATTGACTATAGACAATTGAACAGAATAACAATCAAGAATAGATATCCATTACCAAGGATCGATGACTTGTTTGACCAACAGAAGGGTGCTAAAGTATTCTCAAAGATTGATTTAAGGTCTGGATATCACCAATTGCGGGCTAGAGAGAAAGATATTCTTGAAACTGCTTTTAAAACTCGGTATGATCATTATGAATTTTTTGTGATGTCATTCGGATTGACAAATGCTCCTGCGATATTCATGGATCTAATGAATCGAGTATTCACGCCTTATCTTGATCAGTTTGTGGTTCTTTTTATAGATGATATTTTAATATTTTCCCGAAGTAGTGAAGACCATGATAAACACCTCCGGATTATTTTGAAAATTTTGAAGGAGAAGGAACTTTATGCTAAACTTTCCAAGTGTGAATTTTGGCTTGATAAAGTGACGTTTCTGGGACACATTGTATCACCCGAAGGCGTGAAGGTAGATCCTAGTAAGATACAAGCAGTTGTTAAATGGAGACCTCCCAAAAGTCAAACTGAGGTAAGAAGTTTCTTAGGCTTATCAGGATACTACAGAAGATTTGTGAAAGGCTTTTCCATTATCGCCTCTCCATTGACTAAACTCTTGCAGAAGGAAGTAAAGTTTATTTGGGATGACAAATGCCAAGAGAGCTTTGAAACTCTCAAATCCTTGTTGACTCAAGCGCCTATACTTACTCTACCAATTGAAGGGAAAGAGTATATAGTATACATTGATGCTTCTCACAATGGTCTAGGATACATTTTGATGCAAGAAGGGAAGGTTATTTCTTATGCCTCTCGGAAATTAAAACCGCATGAATTGAATTATCCTACTCATGATCTTGAACTTGCTGTTGTAGTCTTTGCTTTAAAAATATGGCGGCATTATTTGTATGGAGAGAAATGTCATATATTTACTGATCACAAGAGCTTAAAGTACTTGGGTACTCAGAAGGAGATAAACCTTCGACAACGTAGATGGATTGAACTCATCAAGGATTATGACTGCACGATTGATTATAATCCAGGTAAAGCCAATGTGGTTGCAGATGCCTTAAGTCAAAAATCCTTCGCAAGCATTTCCTTGAGTCCTTTACCCTTGCTTCTTGAGTTAAGAGCCATGAATGTTTGTTTTACACCTGATTCAAATGGTTCAGTTATTGCTAATTTGCAAGTAAAGCCAATATTACTTGAACAGGTGAAGGAAGCACAAAAGATAGATGAGAAACTTGTAAAATTGACCAGAGAAGTTCAAAATGGGGGAAAGCTTGATTTTACATTAGCAGATGATGGTGTCTTATTTTATCAGAACAGGTTATGCGTCCCTAATGATAATAAATTGAGGAGAAAAATACTGAATGAAGCACATACTTCACCATATGCAATGCATCCTGGAGGTACAAAGATGTACCACACCATCAAAGAACATTATTGGTGGAATGGTATGAAGAGAGACATTGCGGAGTTCATTTCTAAATGTTTGGTTTGTCAACAACAAGTAAAGGCAGAACATCAGGTTCCAGTTGGTTTACTACATCCCTTGCCGATGCTGGAATGGAAATGGGAGAGAATAACTATGGACTTTGTTTCTAGACTTCCTCGCACCCAAAGAAATCATGATGCAATATGGGTGATTGTGGACAGGTTAACCAAGAGTGCTCACTTCTTAGCAATCAGGATGGATTACTCACTTGAGCGTTTAGCCGAATTGTACATTAATGAGATTGTAAGACTACATGGGATCCCTATGTCTATTGTATCTGACCGAGACCCAAGGTTTACATCTAGATTTTGTGGTAGCTTGCAGGAAACTTTGGGTACTAAGTTAAAATTTAGCACTTCGTTGCATCCTCAAACAGACGGCCAGTCGGAAAGAGTGATACAAATTTTGGAGGATATGCTTCAAGCTTGCATTATGGAGTTTCAGGGTAGTTGGGACAAACACTTGGCTTTGATAGAATTTGCTTATGATAATAGTTATCAATCGAGTATTGGAATGCCTCCTTATGAAGCCTTGTACGGAAGGAAATGTCGGACCCCTCTTTGTTGGAGTGAAGTTGGTGAAAGAAAGCTTGTTGGTCCTGAAATTGTGCAACAAACAGAGGACAAGGTAAAATTTATCAAGGATCGTCTAAAGATTTCTTCGGATAGACAAAAGTCGTACGCTGATCTTAAAAGGCGTGACATTGAATATCAAGTTGGAGATAAAGTATTCTTAAAGGTGTCTCCATGGAAAAAAATTATGAGATTTGGCCAAAAAGGAAAACTTAGTCCCCGATTTATTGGACCTTATGAGATACTTGAAAGGGTTGGACCAGTTGCATATAAATTAGCTTTGCCACCTGAGTTAGACAAGATCCACAGTGTCTTTCATGTTTCTATGCTCAGAAGATATCGTTCTGATCCATTGCATGTTCTTCCAGTTGAATCTATTGAGGTTAATCCTGACTTGACGTATAATGAAGAACCTATCTGAATTGAAGCTCAAGAAGTAAAGCAACTTAGAAACAAGAGAATCCCCTTAGTAAAAGTACTTTGGAGGAACCATTCTGGAAAGGAAGCTACTTGGGAAAGAGAAGAAGACATGAGGACCCAGTATCCGCACTTGTTTCGGGACTAGTGTAAGGTAAATTTCGAGACGAAATTTCTTTGAGGGGGAGAGAGTTGTAATACCCCTAAATATTAACCAAGAGTCGCATGTCGATTTACCGTTGCTTAATTACTACAATATGTTTTATTCTCATTTTGGGAACTTAAAGTTATGTGATAATTGAAAACTTGCTTAACATAAATTGTGATCGTAATTTAAGATATTGTATTGGGGTATTTTCATAATATTCTAATTAGATGTATAGCTTTAAAAGGAGGTGAAGGATATATATATAGGTGTATATGTATGGTTTTTGGGCAGCACACAACTATTTGGGCAGCCACCTTTTGGAGACAGCTGTGCAAGTGATAAACATCACTTGTTTGACTATATATTTTTACTCCTCCTTTAGTAAATTCGTTTTCCTCAAGTCTTAGAACCTTAGAAACATATCTAAATAGATTGTACTTCAAAATCACAAGAGAAAAACTTGGTCCTTTTGGCTGAAATTTGAGACACACACTTCTTTTTGGTAAGTGACGAAATATGTTTCTAAGCTGGGTAGTATTTGGTATTTTATGCATATCCCTTTCTCTAGAACTTAGTTTACAGTGAATAAATATGATTTGGAAAGATAATTCGTAGACCTACAACTATTATGTTTATGCAAAACTCTAATTTAGCTTTTATGGATTCAAAATATGGGACGCAACATAGGACAAGTTCTATCCAGAGTTCGAAAGTAGAAATCCTGTATCGACAACTGTTAGTGTTTTGAATATATCGTTTTGTACAAAATATATTTTTGAGGTCATTCTTGTTTGTTTGCAACCCTAAGAGATGTACCTACATCTTTCATGAAGTTTATAAAGTCTAGTTTTGCCGTTTCCCTTTTCAACTCTAAGTTGCGACATGAGGTACTAGGCTGGCCAGAATCACTGTTTTGGTAGCATAGTCATATTTGTACAGGCTAAGCTTACTTGTGATGATAATCATGTTTTACATCAACATTATTGAGATGCTAGGAATTAAATAAGTTATTTAATTGTATTTTTAAGGTTGTATATACTCGTGAACAAGTTGAGGACCTTGAAACGTTGGTTGGTCTACGGTCTGAACTCACGAAGTTGTGTTGGACTATTTCTTTGCTAAAGCACTGTGGTTTATGTATAAACTTGTACTTGCACTCTTTTAACTGCTGGTATATCTGAAAGTTGATCTTGGTACCTTGGTTACCTCTTGTCACTTTGCATTGTCGTGTTGGTATCCTTTAAGACGTTAAAGACGCTTGTGTAACTCGCCCACTTGTATGGATTATTTGATCAACTGGCACTCTTGTTGGGACCTTGTCCTTCTTGTGGCTGTGAATTTGTCACTACTGGCATGCCTCTTGATTCGGATCATTTGCCATCTTGACTTTGGATTTTTAGTCCGTCTTAAGAATGGAAGTTGTCCATTTTAAGTACGAACTAGAAAGCCATTTTTAATATGGTTCTTGGTTCTCTTGATTATTGGGCCTTGACCCTTCTTGGTACAGGGCGTCGGCCATTCTTGATACCTGCTTGTGCTTGGTGTGACGACATGACGTATATATTGGGCGAGCCTTGTTGTCGAAGCTCTTGGAAAATGGTGCTATGAGCGTTCTTGACATTTGGATCTTTAAATATCTAACATGATACTCTTATTATATTGTTTACTTGATTTAATTATTATGTTTCAATGGGGCTGCCCATGAATTGAGAAAGTAACTTGGTGAATCGGATGGCTTCGAACCTATAGTTTGTACACTACTAACCTATATGCTTAGCGATAGTTGTTTCTATCGTAGGGAATGATTGAGTGGATGCATGAAGCTGGCCATTGGAGATGGAAATTTTGAGAGTCTTAAGAAAGATCACATTTGCATATAGGCATCTATATTTTGTATAAACCTTGGGACTTATACATGATCTATGTGTTGTATATTTGCATGAAATTTTGAGGGCTAATTTGATCATGTCACCATGGGTTGTATTATAAGTATGTCTATATATTTTGTTCTTTTGGGGTGTGTAAACCCAAGTCTTGTAATATATTAATTTTCCACTAATTTTGGAATGATTGTGTGAAGCATGAACAACCTAGTTTGGGTACTCGGAAGTTGGTAATATTCTTGTTATCTCATTTTTACTAGTGTGAGGACAATATATGCATAGGAATCTCGTGAGTTATTGGCGTGTATTATTTCGGAAGGGTCGCTACATGTCTTTGGGTTGACTAATGCCCTGGATAAAGTTATGAATTTCATGAATAGGGTCTTCAATCAATATATTGATATGTTTGTTAATGTGTTTGTCGAGCATTTGAGGATTCTGTTGCAAATTCTCAAGGATCGTGAATTGTATGCTAAGTTTAGTAAGTGTGAGTTTGTTTAAGGTTCATTGCTTTCCTTGACCATATTGTCTCCGATGAAGGTATTCAAGTTGATTCTAAGAAAACTAAGGTGGTTAAGAATTGACCTAGCACTTTGTCCGCTTCAAATATACAAAGTTTCTTGGGTTTGACCGGTTATTATAGAATATTTGTGGAAGGCACTATTGTTTCACCATTGACGACGTTGACTCAAGAGAAAGTGAAATTTCTATGGTCGGAGGCTTGTGAGAAGAGATTCCAAGAGTTGAAAATGGACTCATTTCAACACTTATTTTGACATTATCGGAAGGATTAGATGGTTTTGTGGTTTATTATGATGCTTCGCGAATTGATCTTGGTTGTATTTTGATTCAACATAAGAAATTCATTGCTTATGCTTCAAGGCAATTGAATGTGCATGAAAAGAATTATCAGACTCGTGATTTAAAGTTTGTGGTGGTGGTGTTTTCTCTAAAGATTTGAAGGCATTACTTGTATCATGTTCATGTCAATGTATTTACCGACCACAAGAGTTTGAAATATGTGTTCACTCAAAAAGATTTGAATCTTCGTCAAAAGAGATATTTGAGTTGTTAAAAGATTACGACATTAGTGTTCTATATCATCCCGAAAAGACAAATATTGTGGCGGATGCCCCAAGTCAACTATCAATAGGAAGTACTGATCATGTTGAGGATGAAAAGAAGAAGTTAGTCTGTGATGTTCATAGATTTGTCCGATTGGGTGTTCTCTTGGATGATTCTAATGAAGGTGGTGTAGTAGTTCATAATGGTTCCGAATCCTCTTTTTGTATTGAACATGAAAGCTAAGCACGATCTTGATCCAAAATTAGTGGACTTGAATAAGTTGGAATAAAAAAAATCATTGAGGTTGTCTCCTAAGGGGAGATGATTTCCTTCGATATCAAGGTCGGTTATGTGTTCTGAATGTCAATGAGTTGAGAAATCAGATTATGACAGAATCTCACAATTCTTGATAAGAGTAAATTGATAATTTTCCAAAAATTTCCAAAAATTTCCAAAAATGACCTTCAGAGTAATAACAGAAAGTTACTTATCATATAACATGTGAGCAAAGGAATTACCATTACCCCCTCTTGTTATCCAAAAAATCATTTGATTAGAATATATCTATAATAAAATAATTCCTCATACAACTAGTACTAACTGTACCTCATACATAGTAAAAAATTTCGCATGTTGACCAAGTGTTGCTTTCTTATTCACATTTATTAAATGGTAAAATAAAATATTAAAATATTTATTTCTGGGATATGACTTACATATTTATAGTTTCAAAGTAGAGAAATATTTATGAATTAAGTGGGCTAAATTATCATATTTACTTTGTTAGGTGACTGGGTTGATATCTTAAATGAAGAATTATATGGGATCAAGTAGGGGCGGTAATTGGGTGGGTCAAGTCAAAGTGGGTCACGATTCAACTCAATCAAAATTTGATTGGGTCAAAACGGATCATGTATGGATCATAATTCAATCCGCTCATTTTTTTATTAAGTTTTGATTGCTTCTTTTTTGTTCTTTTATAAATTTAGTATCTAACAAATTTATTTTTTCTTTATTATGACAATATATAATATATCAAATAAAAACTTTTTATAATATTTTGTTAAGATTTTTCATAATTCAGCTTAGGCTACATATCAACCTAATTTTTAATGATCGAAATGAATTAGGTTAAAATTGATTAAATTAATAAATGTTTGGGCAATAACTGCCCATTTCAATTTGGTAGGTACTCTAGGGGTGAGAATATCACCACTAGATTTGACTTTTAACGTGTAGTAGCTCTAGGGGAGAGGAGAAGTCAGGGATAACATGATTTCCTTTTAAATTAGAAAAGAATTAGCATGCGCGAGCACAGGCCAACTGGGGGTGCCAAAATGGGTAAATAATATGGGTATCCGCTCATATTATCCATTTTAAATGGGTTGGGTATCCAAGTCATTTAAAAATGGGTAAAAAATGGGTAATACCCATATTATCCATTTAAAAGTGGGTAGTTAAATGGATAAAATGGGTAAAAGCAAACAAAAAAAAAGTGATAAAGGTAAGAAAGTCATTTTTTTTAACAAAAATCTATAAAAAAAAAATGAAACTTTTTTTTACATTTAATTTGGGATAGGGGGTGGGGGGCGGGTAGGGGTGAGTTGGTAATTTTTTAAAATATATATTTTTTTAAAAAAATTAAAATTTTGTTAATTTTTTTTTT